>JAJQKJ010002561.1:0-155183 GCA_029574335.1 Rana kukunoris
GTGCACGTCCTACACTACTGCCACAACCAGGGCTGGCTCATAGTGCACCTACCTGACGGTAAAGTTTGGGGACCTGCTCCAAGACGAGGGCGCCACTCGCCTCCCAAGGGGCTAATACTTTCAAACAAGGGTGCTAGGTGGTGATTTGGAGTGTGGGGGGGGGGGGGGTTGGGGAGGGGTCTGTAGAGGGGGAGGATGGGGGGTAATCGGGGAGGGGTGTATTGGTCGCTCCAGGCGGCGGTCCCTCTTTCTGCCCCAGCACACCTCCTGGTGGTGAAGAACTGTAAGGAGCTGATGATGTCATCGTATAACACGCAGAAATATGACCAGCCTGTAGCGGGGGGAGGGGTCTGTGTAGATGGGGAGGGGCGGGGTAATCGGGGGGGTGTGTACTGGTCGGTGACGGGCGGTCCCTCTTTCTGCCCCCAGCACACCTCCTGGTGAAGAACTGTAAGGAGCTGATGATGTCATCGTATAACACGCAGAGATATGACCAGCCTGTAGTGGGGGGGGGTGGTGGGAGGGTCTGTAGAGGGGGAGGGATGTGGGGGTAATAATCGGGGGAGGGGTGTAGTATTGGTCGCTCACAGGCGGGTCCTCTTTCTGCCCCAGCACACCTCCTGGTGAAGAACTGTAAGGAGCTGATGATGTCATCGTATAACACGCAGAGATATGACCAGCCTGTAGGTGGGGGGTGGGAGGGGTCTGTAGAGGGGGAGGGGTTGGTAGCGGGGGGAGGGGTGTACTGGTCGCTCACAGGCGGTCCCTCTTTCTGCCCCCAGCACACCTCCTGGTGAAGAACTGTAAGGAGCTGATGATGTCATCGTATAACACGCAGAGATATGACCAGCCTGTAGTGGGGGGGGTGGTGGGAGGGGTCTGTAGAGGTGGAGGGGTTGGGGGTATTCGGGGGAGGGGTGTACTGGTCGGTGACGGGCGGTCCCTCTTTCTGCCCCCAGCACACCTCCTGGTGAAGAACTGTAAGGAGCTGATGATGTCATCGTATAACACGCAGAGATATGACCAGCCTGTAGTGGGGGGTTGGGAGGGGTCTGTAGAGGGGGAGGGGTTGGGGGGTAATCGGGGGAGGGGTGTATTGGTCGCTCACAGGCGGTCCCTCTTTCTGCCCCCTGGTGAAGAACTGTAAGGAGCTGATGATGTCATCGTATAACACGCAGAGATATGACCAGCCTGTAGTGGGGGATGGGGGGGGTGGGAGGGGTCTGTAGAGGGGGAGGGGTTGGGGGGTAATCGGGGGAGGGGGTGTATTGGTCGCTCACAGGCGGGGTCCCTCTTTCTGCCCCCAGCACACCTCCTGGTGAAGAACTGTAAGGAGCTGATGATGTCATCGTATAACACGCAGAGATATGACCAGCCTGTAGTGGGGGGTGGGAGGGGTCTGTAGCGGGGGGAGGGGTTGGTAGCGGGGGGAGGGGTGTATTGGTCGCTCACAGGCGGTCCCTCTTTCTGCCCCCAGCACACCTCCTGGTGAAGAACTGTAAGGAGCTGATGATGTCATCGTATAACACGCAGAGATATGACCAGCCTGTAGTGGGGGGGTGGGAGGGGTCTGTAGAGGGGGAGGGGTTGGGGGGTAATCGGGGGAGGGGTGTATTGGTCGCTCACAGGCGGTCCCTCTTTCTGCCCCCAGCACACCTCCTGGTGAAGAACTGTAAGGAGCTGATGATGTCATCGTATAACACGCAGAGATATGACCAGCCTGTAGTGGGGGATGGGGGGGGTGGGAGGGGTCTGTAGAGGGGGAGGGGTTGGGGGGTAATCGGGGGAGGGGTGTATTGGTCGCTCACAGGCGGTCCCTCTTTCTGCCCCCAGCACAACTCCTGGTGAAGAACTGTAAGGAGCTGATGATGTCATCGTATAACACGCAGAGATATGACCAGCCTGTAGTGGGGGGTGGGAGGGGTCTGTAGCGGGGGGAGGGGTTGGTAGCGGGGGGAGGGGTGTATTGGTCGCTCACAGGCGGTCCCTCTTTCTGCCCCCAGCACACCTCCTGGTGAAGAACTGTAAGGAGCTGATGATGTCATCGTATAACACGCAGAAATATGACCAGCCAGTAGTGGGGGAGGGGCCTGTAGAGGGGGAGGGGTTGGGGGGTATTCGGGGGAGGGGTGTACTGGTCGCTCACAGGCGGGTCCCTCTTTCTGCCCCCAGCACACTCTGGTGAAGAACTGTAAGGAGCTGATGATGTCATCGTATAACACGCAGAGATATGACCAGCCTGTAGGAGGGGGGGTGGGAGGGGCCTGTAGAGGGGGAGGGGTTGGTAGCGGGGGGAGGGGTGTATTGGTCGCTCACAGGCGGTCCCTCTTTCTGCCCCCAGCACACCTCCTGGTGAAGAACTGTAAGGAGCTGATGATGTCATCGTATAACACGCAGAGATATGACCAGCCTGTAGTGGGGGAGGGGCCTGTAGGGGGGAGGGGTTGGTAGGGGGGGAGGGGTGTATTGGTCGCTCACAGGGCGGTCCCTCTTTCTGCCCCCAGCACACCTCCTGGTGAAGAACTGTAAGGAGCTGATGATGTCATCGTATAACACGCAGAGATATGACCAGCCTGTAGGAGGGGGGGGGTGGGAGGGGCCTGTAGAAGGGGAGGGGTTGGGGGTAATCGGGGGAGGGGTGTATTGGTCGCTCACAGGCGGTCCCTCTTTCTGCCCCAGCACACCTCCTGGTGAAGAACTGTAAGGAGCTGATGATGTCATCGTATAACACGCAGAGATATGACCAGCCTGTAGTGGGGGAGGGGCCTGTAGAGGGGGAGGGGTTGGTAGCGGGGGGAGGGGTGTATTGGTCGCTCACAGGCGGTCCCTCTTTCTGCCCCAGCACACCTCCTGGTGAAGAACTGTAAGGAGCTGATGATGTCATCGTATAACACGCAGAGATATGACCAGCCTGTAGGAGGGGTGGGTGGGAGGGCCTGTAGAAGTAGAAGGGGAGGGGTTGGGGGTAATCGGGGGAGGGGTGTATTGGTCGCTCACAGGCGGTCCCTCTTTCTGCCCCCAGCACACCTCCTGGTGAAGAACTGTAAGGAGTGATGATGTCATCGTATAAACGCAGAGATATGACCAGCCTGTAGTGGGGGAGGGGCCTGTAGAGGGGGAGGGGTTGGTAGCGGGGGGAGGGGTGTATTGGTCGCTCACAGGCGGTCCCTCTTTCTGCCCCCAGCACACCTCCTGGTGAAGAACTGTAAGGAGCTGATGATGTCATCGTATAACACGCAGAGATATGACCAGCCTGTAGTGGGGGGGGGGGGTGGGAGGGGCCTGTAGAAGGGGAGGGGTTGGGGGTAATCGGGGGAGGGGTGTATTGGTCGCTCACAGGCGGTCCCTTTTTCTGCCAGCACACCTCCTGGTGAAGAACTGTAAGGAGCTGATGATGTCATCGTATAACACGCAGAGATATGACCAGCCTGTAGGAGGGGGGGGTGGGAGGGGCCTGTAGAAGGGGAGGGGTTGGGGGTAATCGGGGGAGGGGTGTATTGGTCGCTCACAGGCGGTCCCTCTTTCTGCCCCCAGCACACCTCCTGGTGAAGAACTGTAAGGAGCTGATGATGTCATCGTATAACACGCAGAGATATGACCAGCCTGTAGTGGGGGAGGGGCCTGTAGAGAGGGGGGGAGGGGTTGGTAGCGGGGGGAGGGGTGTATTGGTCGCTCACAGGCGGGTCCTCTTTCTGCCCCAGCACACCTCCTGGTGAAGAACTGTAAGGAGCTGATGATGTCATCGTATAACACGCAGAGATATGACCAGCCTGTAGGAGGGGGGGGGTGGGAGGGGCCTGTAGAAGGGGAGGGGTTGGGGGTAATCGGGGGAGGGGGTGTATTGGTCGCTCACAGGCGGTCCCTCTTTCTGCCCCCAGCACACCTCCTGGTGAAGAACTGTAAGGAGCTGATGATGTCATCGTATAACACGCAGAGATATGACCAGCCTGTAGGAGGGGGGGGTGGGGAGGGGCCTGTAGAAGGGGAGGGGTTGGGGGTAATCGGGGGAGGGGTGTATTGGTCGCTCACAGGCGGTCCCTCTTTCTGCCCCCAGCACACCTCCTGGTGAAGAACTGTAAGGAGCTGATGATGTCATCGTATAACACGCAGAGATATGACCAGCCTGTAGGAGGGGGGGGGTGGGAGGGGCCTGTAGAAGGGGAGGGGTTGGGGGTAATCGGGGGAGGGGTGTATTGGTCGCTCACAGGCGGTCCCTCTTTCTGCCCCAGCACACCTCCTGGTGAAGAACTGTAAGGAGCTGATGATGTCATCGTATAACACGCAGAGATATGACCAGCCTGTAGTGGGGGGGTGGTGGGAGGGGTCTGTAGAGGGGGAGGGATGGGGGGTAATCGGGGGAGGGGTGTATTGGTCGCTCACAGGCGGTCCCTCTTTCTGCCCCCAGCACACCTCCTGGTGAAGAACTGTAAGGAGCTGATGATGTCATCGTATAACACGCAGAGATATGACCAACCTGTAGTGGGGGGGTGGTGGGAGGGGTCTGTAGAGGGGGAGGGGTTGGGGGTATTCGGGGGAGGGGTGTATTGGTCGCTCACAGGCGGTCCCTCTTTCTGCCCCCAGCACACCTCCTGGTGAAGAACTGTAAGGAGCTGATGATGTCATCGTATAACACGCAGAGATATGACCAACCACTGGAGGCGTCTTTTTGGCTCAAACACTTCAAAGCCTCTAATGAGCCGTTCCTCTCACAGGTAAGTGTCTGTATGGGGCCCCGGGCCCCGCGTGCTGATTGGTGCAGATTCTCCAGGTTTGTGGTGAGCCGGACGTACTATGGAGGGGGGGGGGGGGGGGTTGTTCTGTTGGGAGATGTGAGGGGCCCCTATCCTGTCAGGATTTGGGCCCCGCCCCCGGTGATCTGGGTACATTTTGTTGCAGATTAGGACCCAGCAGCGGTACGTCTGGAGTAAGCGGGAGGCCACGGAGGAGGGGACACCACTGGGTGCTCTGGTGGATCAGGTAAGATTGTAATATTGTCACTTCGTACACGGGACTGCTTCTCCGTTCAGTGGCCCTGCGCAAGGGGCCGGGGTGTGTGGGCGTTCCCTCTGGGGAGAGGCGGTGATGGTGTGGGCGGTCCCCTCTGGGGGGGGGGCCGTGGTGTGTGGGCGTTCCCCTCTGGGGGGGAGGCGGTGATGTGTGGGCGGTCCCCTCTGGGGGGGGGGGGGGAGGCGGTGATGTGTGGGCGGTCCCTCTCTGGGGGGGGCGGTGATGTGTGGGCGGTCCCCTCTGGGGGGGGGGGCCGTGGTGTGTGGGCGTTCCCCTCTGGGGGGGAGGCGGTGATGTGTGGGCGGTCCCCTCTGGGGGGGGGGGAGGCGGTGATGTGTGGGCAGTCCCTCTCTGGGGGGGGCGGTGATGTGTGGGCGGTCCCCCTCTGGGGGGAGGCGGTGATGTGTGGGCGGTCCCCCTCTGGGGGGAGGCGGTGATGTGTGGGCGGTCCCCCTCTGGGGGGAGGCGGTGATGGTGTGGGCGGTCCCCCTCTGGGGGGAGGTGGTAATGGTGTGGGCGGTTCCCCTCTGGGGGGAGGTGGTAATGGTGTGGGCGGTTCCCCTCTGGGGGGAGGCGGTGATGGTGTGGGCGGTCCCCCTCTGGGGGGAGGCTGTGATGGTGTGGGCGGTCCCCCTCTGGGGGGAGGCTGTGATGGTGTGGGCGGTCCCCCTCTGGGGGGAGGCTGTGATGGTGTGGGCGGTCCCCCTCTGGGGGGAGGCTGTGATGGTGTGGGCGGTCCCCCTCTGGGGGGAGGCTGTGATGGTGTGGGCGGTCCCCCTCTGGGGGGAGGCGGTGATGGTGTGGGCGGTCCCCCTCTGGGGGGAGGCGGTGATGGTGTGGGCGGTCCCATGTGTGGGCGGTCCCCTCTGGGGGGAGGCGGTGATGTGTGGGTGGTCCCTCTCTGGGGGGAGGCGGTGATGTGTGGGCGGTCCCTCTCTGGGGGGGCGGTGATGTGTGGGCGGTCCCTCTCTGGGGGGGCGGTGATGTGTGGGCGGTCCCCCTCTGGGGGGAGGCGGTGATGGTGTGGGCGGTCCCCCTCTGGGGGGAGGCTGTGATGGTGTGGGCGGTTCCCCCTCTGGGGGGAGGCGGTGATGTGTGGGCGGTTCCCCACTGGGGGGAGGCGGTGATGGTGTGGGCGGTCCCCCTCTGGGGGGAGGCGGTGATGGTGTGGGCGGTCCCCCTCTGGGGGGAGGCGGTGATGGTGTGGGCGGTCCCCCTCTAAGGGGGGCGGTGCCTGTGGTGGGCTGTGCCATGAATGGTAACACTGTCTTCTTCTTCTCCTCAGGGGCTGGCCCGGGTGAAGACGGCCAGTGACGTGGTGGGCGTGGTGCTGAAGGAGCTGAAGAGACAGAGCGGAGGAGACGCGTTTCGGCTCCTGGTGTCTATCGACGGGGCCAACAGTTTTTGGGGGAGGAGCAGCCTGAAGAAGGAGGACAGGAGCATTGTGAGTGCCCACCCCTGCCCATGTCTGCACCTCCCCTCCCCCCCACCTCACATAACCTTCCTCTTATTTCTCCATCTTAGCTTTCTCCCAAAGAGCTGACGCTCGTCCACAACTTCCAGAAGGTGCTGAAGAATGATTGGGTAAGACCCGCCTACAGTCACTCAGGGGCGGGGTGATGGGAGGAGGCAGATTGTATTATAGATCTTTCTCCTCACAGGCAGGGGGCGCTGTTGTCTTGACGGTCAGCCAGACGGGGTCTTTATTTCAACCAAAATCCACGTATCTGCCGCGGGCGCTTCTCGGGAAGGTGAGTGACGGCCGACATTGATATGTGCCCCCGGGGGGAGGGGCCCTTCAATCGTAGGGTGTACACAGAACCCACCCATGAGGGGCCCTCCAATCGTAGGGTGTACTCAGAACCCACCCATGAGGGGCCCTCCAATCGTAGGGTATACACAGAACCCACCCATGAGGGGCCCTCCAATCGTAGGGTGTACTCAGAACCCACCCATGAGGGGCCCTCCAATCGTAGGGTATACACAGAACCCACCCATGAGGGGCCCTCCAATCGTTAGGGTGTACTCAGAACCCACCCATGAGGGGCCCTCCAATCGTAGGGTATACACAAAACCCACCCATGAGGGGCCCTCCAATCGTAGGGTGTACACAGAACCCACCCATGAGGGGCCCTCCAATCGTAGGGTGTACTCAGAACCCACCCATGAGGGGCCCTCCAATCGTAGGGTATACACAGAACCCACCCATGAGGGGCCCTCCAATCGTAGGGTGTACTCAGAACCCACCCATGAGGGGCCCTCCAATCGTAGGGTATACACAGAACCCACCCATGAGGGGCCCTCCAATCGTAGGGTGTACTCAGAATCCACCCATGAGGGGCCCTCCAATCGTAGGGTATACACAAAACCCACCCATGAGGGGCCCTCTAATCGTAGGGTGTACACAGAACCCACCCATGAGGGGGGGCAGTAGATGGGCGGGGACGTGCCTTTGTCTGGTTGGGGGGGGGGGGCTCGGATGTTATAATGGAGATGACCGGTTCTCTTTGTACGCTCCTTTCTAGTGTTGGGGGGAGGGCGCCATCTTGAATAGCGGGGGGGGAAGGGAGGAGGTCTCTGTTCCTCAATAGTCTCGTATTTCAGGAGGGATTCGATTTCCTGGACCCCTTCGTCCCCCTCCAAGTGTCCAAATACAGCGAGAAGGAGTTTGAGAGCTGCTTCCAGTACTACGTGGAGAGGAGGTGGATCCAGCATGAGAAAGGTGGGTGTGTCCTCTCCGGGGGGGGTTTGTCATGTGACTGTCATTGTGGAATCTGATTGGACGTGTGTTTATGTTGCAGCGCGGACGGATCGGGGGAAGGAGGAGTTGATGTTCCTCTCGAATTTCAACCCGCGGGAGATGGAGAAGCTCTGCGCCTTCCTGTGAGGCGGTGCGTGGACTGGACGTGTCACCGGGGGCCCTCACCACACCGGGGGGGCCCTCACCACACCGGGGGGGCCCTCACCACACCGGGGGGGCCCTCACCACATCGGGGGCCCTCACCACACCGGGGGGGGCCCTCACCACACCGGGGCGGTCTCTCCTGGATCCTGCTGCACCCATGTGACTCTCTGGATTGGGGGCACCTAAGAGACTTTAAATCATGTGGGGTTACCCCCCTCCCCCAGGAATTGTCTGGGGGGAGGGGTCTTCTGCTACTTTGTTAAAAATAAAATAACTTTTTCTATAAAGTGACCCCCAGAGTGAGTATTTCCCCCACATGGGGAGACACGAGGGGGGGGGGGGGTCGATTTCAGCATTGAATTATGGGAATTAAAAAACAATTGTCTCTGTGGATCTCCCCCCCCCACACAGAGGAATGAGGGGATCCCTTCCCCCCCCACACAGAGGAATGAGGAGATCCCTTCCCCCCACACACAGAGGAATGAGGAGATCCCCCTCCCCCACACACACAGAGGAATGAGGGGATCCCCCTCCCCCCACACAGAGGAATGAGGGGATCCCTTCCCCCCACACACAGAGGAATGAGGAGATCCCCTCCCCCCACACAGAGGAATGAGGGGATCCCCTCCCCCCACACAGAGGAATGAGGGGATCCCCTCCCCCCACACAGGAATGAGGGGGATCCCTTCCCCCCCACACAGAGGAATGAGGAGATCCCCTCCCCCCAGACACAGAGGAATGAGGGGATCCCCTCCCCCCACACAGAGGAATGAGGGGGATCCCTTCCCCCCCACACAGAGGAATGAGGAGATCCCCTCCCCCAGACACAGAGGAATGAGGGGATTCTCTCCCCCCAGACACAGAGGAATGAGGGGACCCCCTCCCCCCACACACAGAGGAATGAGGAGATCCCCTCCCCCCACACAGAGGAATGAGGGGATCCCCTCCCCCCACACAGGAATGAGGGGGATCCCTTCCCCCCCACACAGAGGAATGAGGAGATCCCCTCCCCCCAGACACAGAGGAATGAGGGGACCCCCTCCCCCACACACAGAGGAATGAGGGGATCCCTCCCCCCCACACAGAGGAATGAGGGGGATCCCTTCCCCCCCACACAGAGGAATGAGGAGATCCCCTCCCCCCAGACACAGAGGAATGAGGGGATTCTCTCCCCCCAGACACAGAGGAATGAGGGGACCCCTCCCCCCCACACAGAGGAATAAAGGGGATCCCCTCCCCCCACACAGAGGAATGAGGAGATCCCCCTCCCCCACACACACAGAGGAATGAGGAGATCCCCCTCCCCCACACACACAGAGGAATGAGGGGATCCCCCTCCCCCCACACAGAGGAATGAGGGGATCCCTTCCCCCCACACACAGAGGAATGAGGAGATCCCTTCCCCCCACACACAGAGGAATGAGGAGATCCCTTCCCCCCACACACAGAGGAATGAGGAGATCCCCTCCCCCCACACAGAGGAATGAGGGGATCCCCTCCCCCCACACAGAGGAATGAGGGGATCCCCTCCCCCCACACAGGAATGAGGGGGATCCCTTCCCCCCCACACAGAGGAATGAGGAGATCCCCTCCCCCCAGACACAGAGGAATGAGGGGATCCCCTCCCCCCACACAGAGGAATGAGGGGGATCCCTTCCCCCCCACACAGAGGAATGAGGAGATCCCCTCCCCCCAGACACAGAGGAATGAGGGGATTCTCTCCCCCCAGACACAGAGGAATGAGGGGACCCCCTCCCCCCACACACAGAGGAATGAGGAGATCCCCTCCCCCCACACAGAGGAATGAGGGGATCCCCTCCCCCCACACAGGAATGAGGGGGATCCCTTCCCCCCACACAGAGGAATGAGGAGATCCCCTCCCCCCAGACACAGAGGAATGAGGGGACCCCCTCCCCCACACACAGAGGAATGAGGGGATCCCTCCCCCCCCACACAGAGGAATGAGGGGGATCCCTTCCCCCCCACACAGAGGAATGAGGAGATCCCCTCCCCCCAGACACAGAGGAATGAGGGGATTCTCTCCCCCCAGACACAGAGGAATGAGGGGACCCCCTCCCCCCCACACAGAGGAATAAAGGGGATCCCCTCCCCCCACACAGAGGAATGAGGGGGATCCCTTCCCTCCCACACAGAGGAATGAGGAGATCCCCTCCCCCCAGACACAGAGGAATGAGGGGATCCCTTCCCCCCACACACAGAGGAATGAGGGGGATCCCTTCCCCCCACACAGAGGAATGAGGAGATCCCCTCCCCCCACACACAGAGGAATGAGGGGATCCCCCTCCCCCACACACAGAGGAATGAGGGGATCCCTCCCCCCCACACAGAGGAATGAGGAGATTCCCCCCCCCCACACACACACAGAGGAATGAGGGGATCCCTCCCCCCACACAGAGGAATGAGGGGGATCCCTTCCCCCCCACACAGAGGAATGAGGAGATCCCCTCCCCCCAGACACAGAGGAATGAGGGGATCCTCTCCCCCCAGACACAGAGGAATGAGGGGACCCCCTCCCCCCCACACAGAGGAATGAAGGGGATCCCCTCCCCCCACACAGAGGAATGAGGGGGATCCCTTCCCCCCCACACAGAGGAATGAGGGGGATCCCCTCCCCCCACACAGAGGAATGAGGGGGATCCCTTCCCCCCCACACAGAGGAATGAGGAGATCCACTCCCCCAGACACAGAGGAATGAGGGGATCCCTTACCCACACACAGAGGAATGAGGGGATCCCTCCCCCCACACAGAGGAATGAGGGGATCCCTCCCCCCACACAGAGGAATGAGGAGATTCCCCCCACACACACAGAGGAATGAGGGGATCCCTCCCCCCACACAGAGGAATGAGGGGGATCCCTTCCCCCCCACACAGAGGAATGAGGAGATCCCCTCCCCCCAGACACAGAGGAATGAGGGGATCCTCTCCCCCCAGACACAGAGGAATGAGGGAACCCCCTCCCCCACACAGAGGAATGAAGGGGATCCCCTCCCCCCACACAGAGGAATGAGGGGGGTCCCTTCCCCCCCACACAGAGGAATGAAGGGGATCCCCTCCCCCACACAGAGGAATGAGGGGGATCCCTTCCCCCCCACACAGAGGAATGAAGGGGATCCCCTCCCCCCACACAGAGGAATGAGGGGGATCCCTTCCCCCCCACACAGAGGAATGAGGAGATCCCCTCCCCCCACACACACAGAGGAATGAGGGGATCCCTTCCCCCCACACACAGAGGAATGAGGGGATCCCTCACCCACACACAGAGGAATGAGGGGATCCCTCCCCCCACACAGAGGAATGAGGGGATCCCTCCCCCCCACACAGAGGATTGAGGAGATTTCCCCCCACACACACACAGAGGAATGAGGAGATCCCTCCCCCACACACAGAGGAATGAGGAGATCCCTCCCCCACACACAGAGGAATGAGGGGATCCCCTCCCCCACACACAGAGGAATGAGGAGATCCCCTCCCCCCACACACAGAGGAATGAGGGGATCCCTCCCCCCACACACAGAGGAATGAGGAGATCCCTCCCCCACACACAGAGGAATGAATGAGGAGATCCCCTCCCCACACAGAGGAATGAGGGGATCCCTCCCCACACACAGGGGATCCCTCCCCCACACACAGAGGAATGAGGAGATCCCCTCCCCCCACACACAGAGGAATGAGGGGATCCCTCCCCCCACACACAGAGGAATGAGGAGATCCCTTCCCCCCACACACAGAGGAATGAGGGGATCCCCCTCCCCCCACACACAGAGGAATGAGGAGATCCCCCTTCCCCCCACACACAGAGGAATGAGGGGATCCCCTCCCCCCCACACAGAGGAATGAGGGGATCCCCCTCCCCCACACACAGATGAGGGGATCCCCTCCCCCCCACACAGAGGAATGAGGGGATCCCCCCCCCCACACACAGAGGAATAAGGAGATCCCCTCCCCCCACACATAGAGGAATGAGGGGATCCCTCCCCCCCACACACAGAGGAATGAGGAGATCCCTTCCCCCCACACAGAGGAATGAGGAGATCCCCTCCCCCCACACACAGAGGAATGAGGAGATCCCCTCCCCCCAGACACAGAGGAATGAGGGGATCCCCTCCCCCCACACAGAGGAATGAGGGGGATCCCTTCCCCCCCACACAGAGGAATGAGGAGATCCCCTCCCCCCAGACACAGAGGAATGAGGGGATTCTCTCCCCCCAGACACAGAGGAATGAGGGGACCCCCTCCCCCCACACACAGAGGAATGAGGAGATCCCCTCCCCCCACACAGAGGAATGAGGGGATCCCCTCCCCCCACACAGGAATGAGGGGGATCCCTTCCCCCCCACACAGAGGAATGAGGAGATCCCCTCCCCCCAGACACAGAGGAATGAGGGGATCCCCTCCCCCCACACAGAGGAATGAGGGGGATCCCTTCCCCCCCACACAGAGGAATGAGGAGATCCCCTCCCCCCAGACACAGAGGAATGAGGGGATTCTCTCCCCCCAGACACAGAGGAATGAGGGGACCCCCTCCCCCCCACACAGAGGAATAAAGGGGATCCCCTCCC
Source organism: Rana kukunoris (assembly GCA_029574335.1). Taxonomy (NCBI): domain Eukaryota; kingdom Metazoa; phylum Chordata; class Amphibia; order Anura; family Ranidae; genus Rana; species Rana kukunoris. The sequence goes on from JAJQKJ010002561.1 coordinate 12,494, forward strand.
CCCACACAGAGGAATGAGGGGGATCCCTTCCCTCCCACACAGAGGAATGAGGAGATCCCCTCCCCCCAGACACAGAGGAATGAGGGGATCCCTTCCCCCCACACACAGAGGAATGAGGGGGATCCCTTCCCCCCCACACAGAGGAATGAGGAGATCCCCTCCCCCCACACACAGAGGAATGAGGGGATCCCCCTCCCCCACACACAGAGGAATGAGGGGATCCCTCCCCCCCACACAGAGGAATGAGGAGATTCCCCCCCCCCCACAACCTCACACACAGAGGAATGAGGGGATCCCTCCCCCCACACAGAGGAATGAGGGGGATCCCTTCCCCCCCACACAGAGGAATGAGGAGATCCCCTCCCCCCAGACACAGAGGAATGAGGGGATCCTCTCCCCCCAGACACAGAGGAATGAGGGGACCCCCTCCCCCCCACACAGAGGAATGAAGGGGATCCCCTCCCCCCACACAGAGGAATGAGGGGGATCCCTTCCCCCCCACACAGAGGAATGAGGGGGATCCCCTCCCCCCACACAGAGGAATGAGGGGGATCCCTTCCCCCCCACACAGAGGAATGAGGAGATCCACTCCCCCCAGACACAGAGGAATGAGGGGATCCCTTACCCACACACAGAGGAATGAGGGGATCCCTCCCCCCACACAGAGGAATGAGGGGATCCCTCCCCCCCACACAGAGGAATGAGGAGATTCCCCCCCACACACACACAGAGGAATGAGGGGATCCCTCCCCCCACACAGAGGAATGAGGGGGATCCCTTCCCCCCCACACAGAGGAATGAGGAGATCCCCTCCCCCCAGACACAGAGGAATGAGGGGATCCTCTCCCCCCAGACACAGAGGAATGAGGGAACCCCCTCCCCCCACACAGAGGAATGAAGGGGATCCCCTCCCCCCACACAGAGGAATGAGGGGGGTCCCTTCCCCCCCACACAGAGGAATGAAGGGGATCCCCTCCCCCCACACAGAGGAATGAGGGGGATCCCTTCCCCCCCACACAGAGGAATGAAGGGGATCCCCTCCCCCCACACAGAGGAATGAGGGGGATCCCTTCCCCCCCACACAGAGGAATGAGGAGATCCCCTCCCCCCACACACACAGAGGAATGAGGGGATCCCTTCCCCCCACACACAGAGGAATGAGGGGATCCCTCACCCACACACAGAGGAATGAGGGGATCCCTCCCCCCACACAGAGGAATGAGGGGATCCCTCCCCCCACACAGAGGATTGAGGAGATTTCCCCCCACACACACACAGAGGAATGAGGAGATCCCTCCCCCACACACAGAGGAATGAGGAGATCCCTCCCCCACACACAGAGGAATGAGGGGATCCCCTCCCCCACACACAGAGGAATGAGGAGATCCCCTCCCCCCACACACAGAGGAATGAGGGGATCCCTCCCCCCACACACAGAGGAATGAGGAGATCCCTCCCCCACACACAGAGGAATGAATGAGGAGATCCCCTCCCCACACAGAGGAATGAGGGGATCCCTCCCCCACACACAGAGGAATGAGGAGATCCCCTCCCCCCACACACAGAGGAATGAGGGGATCCCTCCCCCCACACACAGAGGAATGAGGAGATCCCTTCCCCCCACACACAGAGGAATGAGGGGATCCCCCTCCCCCCACACACAGAGGAATGAGGGGATCCCCCTCCCCCACACACAGAGGAATGAGGGGATCCCCTCCCCCCCACACAGAGGAATGAGGGGATCCCCTCCCCCCACACACAGAGGAATAAGGAGATCCCCTCCCCCCACACATAGAGGAATGAGGGGATCCCTCCCCCCCACACACAGAGGAATGAGGAGATCCCTTCCCCCCACACAGAGGAATGAGGAGATCCCCTCCCCCCACACACAGAGGAATGAGGGGATCCCCTCCCCCCACACACACAGGAATGAGGAGATCCCTCCCCCCACACACACAGAGGAATGAGGAGATCCCTCCCCCCACACACACAGAGGAATGAGGAGATCCCCTCCCCCACACACAGAGGAATGAGGAGATCCTCTCCCCCCACACACAGAGGAATGAGGAGATCCCCTCCCCCCACACACAGAGGAATGAGGAGATCCCTTCCCCCACACACAGAGGAATGAGGGGGATCCCTTCCCCTCCACACAGAGGAATGAGGAGATCCCCTCCCCCCAGACACAGAGGAATGAGGAGATCCCCTCCCCCCACACACAGAGGAATGAGGAGATCCCTCCCCCACACACAGAGGAATGAGGAGATCCCCTCCCCCCACACACACAGAGGAATGAGGGGACCCCTCCCCCCACACACAGAGGAATGAGGAGATCCCTCCCCCCCACACAGAGGAATGAGGGGACCCCTCCCCCCACACAGAGGAATGAGGAGATCCTCTCCCCCCACACAGAGGAATGAGGAAATCCCTCCCCCCCACACAGAGGAATGAGGGGATCCCTCCCCCACACAGAGGAATCCCCCCACACACACAGGAATGAGGAGATCCCTCCCCCCACACACACAGGAATGAGGAGATCCCTCCCCCCACACACAGAGGAATGAGGAGATCCCTCCCCCCACACACACAGAGGAATGAAGAGATCCCTCCCCCCACACACAGAGGAATGAGGGGATCCCCTCCCCCCACACACAGAGGAATGAGGAGATCCCTCCCCCCACACAGAGGAATGAGGAGATCCCTCTCCCCCCACACACAGAGGAATGAGGAGATCCCTCCCCCCACACACAGAAGAATGAGGAGATCCCTCCCCCCACACACACAGAGGAATGAAGAGATCCCTCCCCCCACACACAGAGGAATGAGGGGACCCCTCCCCCCACACACACAGAGGAATGAAGAGATCCCTCCCCCCACACACACAGAGGAATGAAGAGATCCCTCCCCCCACACAGAGGAATGAGGAGATCCCTCCCCCCACACACACAGAGGAATGAGGAGATCCCTCCCCCCACACACAGAGGAATGAGGGGACCCCTCCCCCCACACACACAGAGGAATGAAGAGATCCCTCCCCCACACACACAGAGGAATGAAGAGATCCCTCCCCCCACACACAGAGGAATGAGGGGATCCCTCCCCCCACACACAGAGGAATGAGGGGATCCCCTCCCCCCACACACACAGAGAAATGAGGAGATCCCTCCCCCCCACACAGAGGAATGAGGAGATCCCTCCCCCCACACACAGAGGAATGAGGAGATCCCTCCCCACACACACAGAGGAATGAGGAGATCCCTCTCCCCACACACAGAGGAATGAGGAGATCCCTCTCCCCACACACACAGAGGAATGAAGAGATCCCTCCCCCCACACAGAGGAATGAGGAGATCCCTCCCCCCCACACAGAGGAATGAGGAGATCCCTCCCCCCACACACACAGAGGAATGAGGAGATCCCTCCCCCCACACACAGAGGAATGAGGGGATCCCTCCCCCCACACACAGAGGAATGAGGGGACCCCCTCCCCCCACACACAGAGGAATGAGGGGATCCCCTCCCCCCACACACACAGAGGAATGAGGAGATCCCTCTCCCCACACACAGAGGAATGAGGAGATCCCTCCCCCCACACACAGAGGAATGAGGAGATCCCTCCCCCCACACACAGAGGAATGAGGAGATCCCTCTCCCCACACACACAGAGGAATGAAGAGATCCCTCCCCCCACACAGGAATGAGGAGATCCCTCCCCCCCACACAGAGGAATGAGGAGATCCCTCCCCCCACACACACAGAGGAATGAGGAGATCCCTCCCCCCACACACAGAGGAATGAGGGGATCCCTTCCCCCACACACAGAGGAATGAGGAGATCCCTCCCCCCACACACACAGAGGAATGAGGGGATCCCTCCCCCCCACACAGAGGAATGAGGAGATCCCTCCCCCCCACACAGAGGAATGAGGAGATCCCTCCCCCACACACACAGAGGAATGAGGGGATCCCTCCCCCCACACACAGAGGAATGAGGAGATCCCTCTCCCCACACACACAGAGGAATGAAGAGATCCCTCCCCCCAGGAATGAGGAGATCCCTCCCCCCCACAGAGGAATGAGGAGATCCCTCCCCCCACACAGAGGAATGAAGATCCCCCCCCACACACAGATGAGGGGATCCCTCCCCCCACACAGAGGAATGAGGAGATCCCTCCCCCCACACACACAGAGGAATGAGGGGATCCCTCCCCCCCCACACACAGAGGAATGAGGGATCCCTCCCCCCCACACACAGAGGAATGAGGGGATCCCCCCCCCACACACAGAGGAATGAGGAGATCCCCCCACACACACAGAGGAATGAGGATCCCTCCCCCCCACAGATGAGGAGATCCCTCCCCCCAGAGGAATGAAGAGATCCCTCCCCCCACAGAGGAATGAGGAGATGAGGGGACCCCCTCCCCCCACACAGAGGAATCCCTCCCCCACACAGAGGAGATCCCTCCCCCCACACAGAGGAATGAGGGATCCCTCCCCCCACACAGAGGAATGAGGGGACCCCCTCCCCCCACACACAGAGGAATGAAGAGATCCCCTCCCCCCACACAGAGGAATGAGGAGATCCCTCCCCCCACACACAGGAATGAGGAGATCCCTCCCCCCACACAGAGGAATGAGGAGATCCCTCCCCCCCACACACACAGGAATGAGGAGATCCCTCCCCCCACACAGAGGAATGAGGAGATCCCTCCCCCCACACAGAGGAATGAGGAGATCCCTCCCCCCACACAGAGGAATGAGGAGATCCCTCCCCCCCACACACACAAAGGAATGAGGAGATCCCTCCCCCCACACAGAGGAATGAGGAGATCCCTCCCCCCACACAGAGGAATGAGGAGATCCCTCCCCCCCACACACACAGGAATGAGGAGATCCCTCCCCCCACACAGAGGAATGAGGAGATCCCTCCCCCCACACAGAGGAATGAGGAGATCCCTCCCCCCCACACACACAAAGGAATGAGGAGATCCCTCCCCCCACACAGAGGAATGAGGAGATCCCTCCCCCCACACAGAGGAATGAGGAGATCCCTCCCCCCCACAGAGGAATGAGGAGATCCCTCCCCCAGAGGAATGAGGAGATCCCTCCCCCCACACACACAGAGGAATGAGGAGATCCCTCCCCCCCACACACACAGGAATGAGGAGATCCCTCCCCCCCACACAGAGGAATGAGGAGATCCCTCCCCCCACACACACAGAGGAATGAGGAGATCCCTCCCCCCCACACACACAGGAATGAGGAGATCCCTCCCCCACACACACAGAGGAATGAGGGGACCCCTCCCCCACACAGAGGAATGAGGAGATCCCTTCCCCCACACACACAGAGGAATGAGGAGATCCCTCCCCCCACACACACAGAGGAATGAGGAGATCCCTCCCCCCCCCCCCCCCACACAGAGGAATGAATGAGGGGAGGAGTTACGCTGCAGAATGAAGATAGCCAACAAGATGGCGGCCTCCTGCATGACGACACTTCCGGGTCTCGCTTACTGCCGCAAGTCACGTGCTCCGAGGAAAAGCCACGCCTCCCATGTTTGGCGAATCACCGCCCTCCGGGAGGCTCTGAGTGACAAGCGGCCGACCAATGAAAGCGGAGCAGGCCGCTGCTATGGTGACGCGCCCCGGTCCTGTGTCGGGGGAAGTTGGGAGCCGCACATGGGCGCCGTGTGCCGGGAGGTGATCTGCCTCCAGCTGGGGCAATACGCCAACTGTGTGGGGGCTCATTGGTGGAACCTACAGGTGAGGGGGAGGGGTCAGACCGGGTGACTTGTGGGGTGGGAGGGGTCAGACTGGCTGAGTGGGAGGAGTCAGATAGTATGGGAAGGGTCAGAATGGCTGAGTCGGGGGTGGGAGGGGTCAGTCAGGGTGGGAGGGGTCAGACTAGGTGAGTCGGAGATGGGCGGGGTCAGAATGGCTGTGTGGGAGGGGTCAGAAGGTGTGGGAGGGGTCAGACTGGCTGTGTCGGGGGTGGGAGGGGTCAGTCAGGGTAGGAGGGGTCAGACTAGGTGAGTCGGAGATGGGTGGGGTCAGAGTGGCTGAGTGGGAGGGGTCAGATAGTATGGAAAGGGTCAGAATGGCTGAGTCGGGGGTGGGAGGGGTCAGTCAGGGTGGGAGGGGTCAGACTAGGTGAGTCGGAGATGGGCGGGGTCAGAATGGCTGTGTGGGAGGGGTCAGAAGGTGTGGGAGGGGTCAGACTGGCTGTGTCGGGGGTGGGAGGGGTCAGACTGTCGGGGTTGGGAGGGGTGGGAGGGGTCAGGATGGCTGAGTGGGAGGGGTCAGACTGGCTGAGTCGGGGGTAGGAGGGGTCAGTCAGGGTGGGAGGGGTCAGACTAGGTGAGTCGGAGATGGGCGGGGTCAGAATGGCTGTGTGGGGGGGTGGGAGGGGTCAGGATGGCTGAGTGGGAGGGGTCAGACTGTCGGGGTTGGGAGGGGTGAGTCGGGGTGGGAGGGGTCAGGATGGCTGTGTCGGGGGTGGGAGGGGTTAGATTGGGTGGGAGGGGTCAGACTGGCTGTGTCGGGGAGGGAGGGGTCAGATGCGATGGGGTGGGAGGGGTCAGACTGGGTGGGAGGGGTCAGACTGGCTGTGTCGGGGGTAGGAGGGGTCAGACTGGGTGGGAGGGGTCAGACTGGCTGTGTCGGGGGTGGGAGGGGTCAGACTGGGTGGGAGGGGTCAGGATGGCTGTGTCGGGGGTAGGAGGGGTTAGATTGGGTGGGAGGGGTCAGACTGGCTGTGTCGGGGGTGGGAGGGGTTAGATTGGGTGGGAGGGGTCAGACTGGCTGTGTCGGGGAGGGAGGGGTCAGATGCGATGGGGTGGGAGGGGTCAGACTGGGTGGGAGGGGTCAGACTGGCTGTGTCGGGGGTAGGAGGGGTCAGACTGGGTGGGAGGGGTCAGACTGGCTGTGTCGGGGGTGGGAGGGGTCAGACTGGGTGGGAGGGGTCAGGATGGCTGTGTCGGGGGTAGGAGGGGTTAGATTGGGTGGGAGGGGTCAGACTGGCTGTGTCGGGGGTGGGAGGGGTTAGATTGGGTGGGAGGGGTCAGACTGGCTGTGTCGGGGGTAGGAGGGGTTAGATTGGGTGGGAGGGGTCAGACTGGCTGTGTCGGGGGTAGGAGGGGTTAGATTGGGTGGGAGGGGTCAGACTGGCTGTGTCGGGGGTAGGAGGGGTTAGATTGGGTGGGAGGGGTCAGACTGGCTGTGTCGGGGGTAGGAGGGGTTAGATTGGGTGGGAGGGGTCAGACTGGCTGTGTCGGGGAGGGAGGGGTCAGATGCGATGGGGTGGGAGGGGTCAGACTGGGTGGGAGGGGTCAGACTGGCTGTGTCGGGGGTAGGAGGGGTCAGACTGGGTGGGAGGGGTCAGACTGGCTGTGTCGGGGGTGGGAGGGGTCAGACTGGGTGGGAGGGGTCAGGATGGCTGTGTCGGGGGTAGGAGGGGTTAGATTGGGTGGGAGGGGTTGTGGGAGGGGTCAGACTGGCTGTGTCGGGGGTGGGAGGGGTTAGATTGGGTGGGAGGGGTCAGACTGGCTGTGTCGGGGAGGGAGGGGTCAGATGCGATGGGGTGGGAGGGGTCAGACTGGGTGGGAGGGGTCAGACTGGCTGTGTCGGGGGTAGGAGGGGTCAGACTGGCTGTGTCGGGGGTAGGAGGGGTTAGATTGGGAGACTGGCTGTGTCGGGGGTGGGAGGGGTCAGACTGGCTGTGTCGGGGAGGGAGGGGTCAGATGATGGCTGTGTCGGGGGTAGGAGGGGTTAGATTGGGTGGGAGGGGTCAGACTGGCTGTGTCGGGGGTGGGAGGGGTTAGATTGGGTGGGAGGGGTCAGACTGGCTGTGTCGGGGAGTAGGAGGGGTTAGATTGGGTGGGCTGTGTCGGGGGTAGGGGTCAGACTGGGTGGGAGGGGTCAGACTGGCTGTGTCGGGGGTGGGAGGGGTCAGACTGGGTGGGAGGGGTCAGGATGGCTGTGTCGGGGGTGGAGAGGGGTGGGAGGGGTCAGACTGGCTGTGTCGGGGGTAGGAGATTGGGTGGGAGGGGTCAGACTGGCTGTGTCGGGGGGGAGGGGTCAGACTGGCTGTGTCGGGGGTAGGAGATTGGGTGGGAGGGGTCAGACTGGCTGTGGGGGGTGGGAGGGGTCAGACTGGCTGTGTCGGGGAGGGAGGGGTGGGAGGGGTCAGACTGGCTGTGTCGGATGGGGGGGTGGGAGGGGTCAGACTGGGTGGGAGGGGTCAGACTGGCTGTGTCGGGGGTAGGAGGGGTCAGACTGGGTGGGAGGGGTCAGACTGGCTGTGTCGGGGGTGGGAGGGGTCAGACTGGGTGGGAGGGGTCAGGATGGCTGTGTCGGGGGTAGGAGGGGTTAGATTGGGTGGGAGGGGTCAGACTGGCTGTGTCGGGGGTGGGAGGGGTTAGATTGGGTGGGAGGGGTCAGACTGGCTGTGTCGGGGGTAGGAGGGGTTAGATTGGGTGGGAGGGGTCAGACTGGCTGTGTCGGGGGTAGGAGGGGTTAGATTGGGTGGGAGGGGTCAGACTGGCTGTGTCGGGGGTAGGAGGGGTTAGATTGGGTGGGAGGGGTCAGACTGGCTGTGTCGGGGGTAGGAGGGGTTAGATTGGGTGGGAGGGGTCAGACTGGCTGTGTCGGGGAGGGAGGGGTCAGATGCGATGGGGTGGGAGGGGTCAGACTGGGTGGGAGGGGTCAGACTGGCTGTGTCGGGGGTAGGAGGGGTCAGACTGGGTGGGAGGGGTCAGACTGGCTGTGTCGGGGGTAGGAGGGGTTAGATTGGGTGGGAGGGGTCAGGCTGGCTGTGTCGGGGGTAGGAGGGGTCAGACTGGGTGGGAGGGGTCAGACTGGCTGTGTCGGGGGTAGGAGGGGTTAGATTGGGTGGGAGGGGGTCAGACTGGCTGTGTCGGGGGTAGGAGGGGTTAGATTGGGTGGGAGGGGTCAGACTGGCTGTGTCGGGGGTAGGAGGGGTTAGATTGGGTGGGAGGGGTCAGACTGGCTGTGTCGGGGGTGGGAGGGGTTAGATTGGGTGGGAGGGGTCAGACTGGCTGTGTCGGGGGTAGGAGGGGTTAGATTGGGTGGGAGGGGTCAGACTGGCTGTGTCGGGGGTAGGAGGGGTTAGATTGGGTGGGAGGGGTCAGACTGGCTGTGTCGGGGGTAGGAGGGGTTAGATTGGGTGGGAGGGGTCAGACTGGCTGTGTCGGGGGTAGGAGGGGTTAGATTGGGTGGGAGGGGTCAGACTGGCTGAGTCGGGGAGGGAGGGGTCAGATGCGATGGGGTGGGAGGGGTCAGACTGGGTGGGAGGGGTCAGACTGGCTGTGTCGGGGAGGGAGGGGTCAGATGCGATGGGGTGGGAGGGGTCAGACTGGGTGGGAGGGGTCAGACTGGCTGTGTCGGGGAGGGAGGGGTCAGATGCGATGGGGTGGGAGGGGTCAGACTGGGTGGGAGGGGTCAAACTGGCTGTGTCGGGGGTAGGAGGGGTTAGATTGGGTGGGAGGGGTCAGACTGGCTGTGTCGGGGGTGGGAGGGGTTAGATTGGGTGAGTCAGGGTGGAATGGGTCAGAGTGGGAGGGGTCAGACTAGCGGTGTCAGGGAGGGAGGGGTCAGATGCGATTGAGTGGGAGGGGTCTGAGTCTGGGGGGGGGGTAAGTTGGTTGAACTTGGAGGTGAGTAGTGGGGAGTGTGGCAGAAGAGCTTACACTCTAAGTTGTCCCCTCCCCCCCTCCCCTTTGCAGGCGGAGGGTTCCCGCCGGTCGGAGGCGGAGCTATGCAGCAATGTTCAGTTTCGGGCGGGGACCACCCAGAATGGGGAGGAGACGTACACGCCGCGCCTCATCATCCTGGATATAAAAGGTGGGTGGAGCTCAGTGATCCGCAGGGGAGGGGCCAGGCTCTGACTGACCAATCATGTATTTTTTTTTTGCAGATGGCGGGAGCTCGGTCCGGACGCAGGGGGCGGGGTATGAGGAGGAGGAGGAGGAGAAAGTGGCACAAGCCACCCCAGCCTGGTGAGGGTCATATTACTGGAATCTTCTCTTCTAGGGCCACGGGGCCCCCGATAGTCCATTGAATGTCCCTCTTTGTGTTTTACAGGAGAGGAAAACTGACGACACACAGAGAGGAGCAGTACAGTGCTGGGCCAGCTACACAGGAGGTGATGAACATTGGAGGAGGGGTGCGACTATGCCAGGGATAGAGGGCGGGGCATTATGGGGGTGTGACCACTCCAGGGATGGGGGGCGGGGTATAAGAGGGGGTGTGACCACTCCAGGGATGAGGGCGGGGTATAAGAGGGGGTGTGACCACTCCAGGGATAGGGGCGGGGTATAAGAGGGGGTGTGACCACTCCAGGGATGGGGGGCGGGGTATAAGAGGGGGTGTGACCACTCCAGGGATGAGGGCGGGGTATAAGAGGGGGTGTGACCACTCCAGGGATGAGGGCGGGGTATAAGAGGGGGTGTGACCACTCCAGGGATAGGGGCGGGGTATAAGAGGGGTGTGACCACTCCAGGGATGGAGGGCGGGGTATAAGAGGGGGTGTGACCACTCCAGAGATAGGGGCGGGGTATAAGAGGGGGTGTGACCACTCCAGGGATAGGGGCGGGGTATAAGAGGGGGTGTGACCACTTCAGAGATGGGGGCGGGGTATAAGAGGGGTGTGACCACTTCAGGGATGAGGGCGGGGTATAAGAGGGGGTGTGACCACTCCAGGGATAGGGGCGGGGTATAAGAGGGGGTGTGACCACTCCAGGGATGGAGGGCGGGGTATAAGAGGGGGTGTGACCACTCCAGAGATAGGGGCGGGGTATAAGAGGGGGTGTGACCACTCCAGGGATAGGGGCGGGGTATAAGAGGGGGTGTGACCACTTCAGGGATGAGGGCGGGGTATAAGAGGGGGTGTGACCACTCCAGGGATGAGGGCGGGGTATAAGAGGGGGTGTGACCACTCCAGGGATAGGGGCGGGGTATAAGAGGGGGTGTGACCACTCCAGGGATGAGGGTGGGGTATAAGAGGGGGTGTGACCACTCCAGGGATAGGGGCGGGGTATAAGAGGGGTTGTAACCACTTCAGGGATAGGGGGCGGGGTATAAGAGGGGGTGTGACCACTCCAGGGATGAGGGTGGGGTATAAGAGGGGGTGTGACCACTCCAGGGATAGGGGCGGGGTATAAGAGGGGGTGTGACCACTCCAGGGATGAGGGTGGGGTATAAGAGCGGGTGTGACCACTTCAGGGATGAGGGTGGGGTATAAGAGGGGTGTGACCACTTCAGGGATGAGGGCGGGGTATAAGAGGGGGTGTGACCACTCCAGGGATGAGGGCGGGGTATAAGAGGGGTGTGACCACTTCAGGGATGAGGGCGGGGTATAAGAGGGGGTGTGACCACTCCAGGGATGAGGGTGGGGTATAAGAGGGGTGTGACCACTTCAGGGATGAGGGCGGGGTATAAGAGGGGGTGTGACCACTCCAGGGATAGGGGCGGGGTATAAGAGGGGGTGTGACCACTCCAGGGATAGGGGCGGGGTATAAGAGGGGGTGTGACCACTCCAGGGATGAGGGTGGGGTATAAGAGGGGGTGTGACCACTCCAGGGATAGGCGGCGGGGTATAAGAGGGGTTGTAACCACTTCAGGGATAGGGGCGGGGTATAAGAGGGGTTGTAACCACTTCAGGGATAGGGGCGTGGTATCAGAGAGGTTGTAACCACTTCAGGGATAGGGGCGGGGTATAAGAGGGGGTGTGACCACTCCAGGGATAGGGGCGGGGTATAAGAGGGGGTGTGACCACTCCAGGGATGAGGGTGGGGTATAAGAGGGGGTGTGACCACTCCAGGGATAGGCGGCGGGGTATAAGAGGGGTTGTAACCACTTCAGGGATAGGGGGCGGGGTATAAGAGGGGGTGTGACCACTTCAGGGATAGGGGCGGGATATAAGAGGGGGTGTGACCACCCCAGGGATGGGGGGTGAGGTATAAGAGGGGGTGTGACCACTCCAGGGATGAGGGGCGGGGTATAAGAGGGGGTGTGATCATTACAGGGATAGGGGGCGGGGTATAAGAGGGGGTGTAACCACTCCAGGGATAGGGGCGGGATATAAGAGGGGGTGTGACCACCCCAGGGATGGGGGGCGGGGTATAAGAGGGGGTGTGATCACTCAGATCTGGTAGCGGATGGGAATACTGAAATGTGAACTGTCTGTGTCTCATCAGGGCGGAGCTCCGAAAGGGGGAGGCGGCAGAGAGAAGGGTGAGTCGTCTGTTCTTTGTTTATCTCTGGGGGAGGGGAACAGAAATTCCATAAAAAAATTGGTGGGTGGGGCGACATATTTATGGGGGGGGGTGTGGCCTCGGTGTCAGGTGACGTGTTTGTGGGGGTGTGGCCTCGGTGTCAGGTGACGTGTTTGTGGGGGTGTGGCTTCGGTGTCAGGTGACGTGTTTGTGGGGGTGTGGCTTCGGTGTCAGGTGACGTGTTTGTGGGGGTGTGGCCTCGGTGTCAGGTGACATATTTGTGGATTTGACTTATGCGCGTTTCGACCCCGACGCGTTTCGACCCTTAAGTTGGTGTGGGTCATCCTCAGGGGGGAAATAAGGTTTGCAGGTTCTGTGGTAAATATGGGTACAATAATGTAATCTGTTAAAAAGAATAAACAAAACCACATAATTGAGTGGTGTTAACCCCTTCCTTACCGGGCACATAAACCCCCCTCCTGCCCAGGTGAAATTTTCAGCTTCCGGCGCTGCGTCGCTTTAACAGACAATTGCGCGGTCGTGCGACGCGCCTCCCAAACAAAATCGGCGTCATTTTCTCCCCACAAATAGGGATTTCTTTTGGTGGTATTTGGTCACCTCGGCGGTTTTTATTTTTTTGCGCTATGAGGCGCCGTACACACGACAGGGAACGCATCGTTCCGCGCGTCAGAATCTGCGACCCGCCCGTCGGGAATGGCAACCAGCCGCTCATCCCGATGGGCTGTCGAGCAAATAGAGAACCTCGGCCGTGTGTACGGCGCCTGAACAGCGACAATTTAAAAAAATATATATATATTTTTTACTTGTTGCTATAATAAATATGCCAATTTTTTTTTTTTTTAACTATTTTTTTTTTCCTCAGTTTAGGCCGATACGTAAAAAAAAAAAAAAAAATCGCAATAAGCGACGACTGGTTTGCGCAAAAGTTATAGCGCCTACAAAATGGGGAACAGAATTATGATTTTTATTATTTTTTTTTTCTTACTAGTAATGGCGGCCATCTGCGATTTTTATTTTTATTTTTTTATTGGGACTGCGATATTGCGGCGGACGCATCGGACACTTTTGACACAAATTTGGGACCATTCACATTTATACAGCGATCAGTGCTATAAAAACACACCAATTACTGTATAAATGTGACTGGCAGGGGAGGGGTTAACACTAGGGGGTGAGGAAGGTGTGTATCCTGGGTGTGTTCTAACTGTGTGGGGGGAGGGGGGAGGTGACCGATCCCTATGTACAAGGGACACAGATCGGTCTCCTCTCCCCCTGACAGGACGTGGAGCTCTGTGTTTACACCCCATCATTACACACAGAGCTCCACTGGGTGGTAAACACTGTCGCGCCGCAGCGCCGAGGATCCGAAGCGTGTACCTGGAGGCCGCGATGTCCGTCGGGTGCATGCGATCGGCGGGGACACAGCAGGGATGACAGCAGGGATCTGCTATGTCACCGCCGATCGCATGCACCCGACGGACATCGCGGCCTCCAGGTACAGGCATCGTATCCTTGGCGATGCGGCGGGACAGTGTTTACCACCCAGTGGCGTGCGCGGGTAATGCACAAAAATCACGTCCAAAGACGTCTAGTTGGCGCCTCAGGGCCGCGCTGCGCACGTGTTCTGTCTGAAGTGGTTAATATACAAACAATAAAATGTAACACATAAGTACGTCTAGAATTACCAGGGTGGGTGTCGCAACCCCAAAACGTCCACCGCCTAGGAGCCGCCAGCCCCCCAGGGGGACGGACAATTTGGGGGGGGGGGGGGAAGCGGCCGGAATGGAAAGGGCCAAAAAATGAGGTGGATGGGGCCGTCTCCAGGCCTCCGGGAAAATCGCAGAAAAGGGGTACCCCATGCTGGAAGAGAGGGGGGGGGTGGGGACACGGGGGGAACAAGGAGGCCAAAACCAGGCAAAGTAAGAGAGAGACGTCGGGGGACACCTACCTGAAAGAAGGGTTACGAGCCGAGGTGGTGGGACTGTAGAGTCGACAGGCAAAGATAGGAAAAAGGGGAAGAAGGAAAAAATGTGAGAGCTGGGGAAAGGTAAGTGTGTGGTGGGTAGGTACAATGCCCAGCCTGGGCAAGTGGGAGGTGCGGTGCAAGGTAAGTGTGTGGTGGGTAGGTACAATGCCCAGCCTGGGCAAGTGAGAGGTGCGGTGCAAGGTAAGTGTGTGGTGGGTAGGTACAATGCCCAGCCGAGGCAAGTGGGAGGTGCTGTGAAAGGTAAGTGTGTGGTGGGTAGGTATAATGCCCAGCCGGGGCAAGTGGGAGGTGCGGTGAAAGGTAAGTGTGTGGTGGGTAGGTATAATGCCCAGCCGGGGCAAGTGGGAGGTGCGGTGAAAGGTAAGTGTGTGGTGGGTAGGTACAACGCCCAGCCTGGGCAAGTGGGAGGTGCGGTGCAAGGTAAGTGTGTGGTGGGTAGGTACAACGCCCAGCCTGGGCAAGTGGGAGGTGCGGTGCAAGGTAAGTGTGTGGTGGGTAGGTACAACGCCCAGCCTGGGCAAGTGGGAGGTGCGGTGCAAGGTAAGTGTGTGGTGGGTAGGTACAATGCCCAGCCGGGGCAAGTGGGAGGTGCGGTGCAAGGTAAGTGTGTGGTGGGTAGGTACAACGCCCAGCCTGGGCAAGTGGGAGGTGCGGTGCAAGGTAAGTGTGTGGTGGGTAGGTACAACGCCCAGCCTGGGCAAGTGGGAGGTGCGGTGCAAGGTAAGTGTGTGGTGGGTAGGTACAACGCCCAGCCGGGGCAAGTGGGAGGTGAAAGGTAAGTGTGTGGTGGGTAGGTACAACGCCCAGCCGGGGCAAGTGGGAGGTGCGGTGCAAGTAGGTGGACAAATTAGTGTCCATCATGTGCCATGATAGAGTGAGAATTAAAATGAATGAAAATATGGGGCCAGATTCAGGTAGAAGTTGCGCGGCTCTCTTATCTCTAAATACGCCGTCGCAGTCGGAAAACAAGAAACGCCGGGATTGAGTCCAGATACGAGCGGCGTCATTGTATTTCGCCGTCGTATCGGAACTTCAATTTTAAAATGGCCGCCGGGGGGCGTTCCCGCTGATTTACGCCGAGAATATGTAAATCAGCGAGAGACGCCAATTCGCGATCGTACGCCCCGCCCGACGCAGTGACTTAACGACGTTTCCGTAAACATGCCCCCTAACCACTTAAGGACCGCCTCCTGCACATTTACGTCGGCAGAAAGGCACGGCTGGGCACATCAACGTATATATATATATACGTTGATTTTAGTACCCAGCCGTGGGTCACGGGCGTGCGCCCGCGGCGCGCTCCCGTGACCCGGTCCAAAGCTCCGGGACCGCGGGACTCGCGGACCCGATCGCCGCTGGAGTGCAGCGATCGGTCCCCGGAGCTGAAGAACGGGGAGAGCCGCGTGTAAACACACCTTCCCCGTGCTTCACTGTGGCCGCAGCATCGATCGCGTCATCCCTGTAATCGATGACGTCACACCTACAGCCACACCCCCCTACAGTTGTAAACACACACAGGGAACACATGACCCCTACAGCGCCCCCTTGCGGTAACTCCCAAACTGCAACTGTCATTTCCACAGTAATCAGTGCAATTTAAATGCATTTTTTGCTGTGAAAATGACAATTGTCCCAAAAATGTGTCAAAATTGTCCGAAGTGTCCGCCATAATGTCGCAGTCACGAAAAAATCGCTGATCGCCGCCATTAGTAGTAAAAAAAAAAAAAAAAAAATTAATAAAAATGCAATAAAACTATCCCTTATTTTGTAAACGCTTATATTGCGATTTTTTTTTTTTATTATTTTTTTTTTTTACTAAAAATACATAGAAGAATACGTATCGCCCTAAACTGAGGGAAAAAAATGTTTTTTATATATTTTTGGGGGGATATTTATTATAGCAAAAAGTAAAAAATATTTAATTTTTTGTTTAAAATTGTCGCTCTATTTTTGTTAATAGCGCAAAAAAATAAAAACCGCAGAGGTGATCGTATTTGATCACCTCTGCGGTTTTTATTTTTTGCGCTATACACAAATATAGAGCGAAAAGAAAGCTCTATTTGTGGGGGAAAAAGGAAGCCAATTTTGTTTTGGGAGCCGCGTCGCACGACCGCGCAATTATCAGTTAAAACGACGCGGCGCCGAATCGCAGAAAGGGGCAAGGTCCGTTACCTGCATTTTGGTCCGGGTCTTAAGTGACTAGGTGGAGCATCCTATGTTAAGTATGGCCGTCGTGACCGCGTCGAATTGAAAAGGTTTCACGTCGTTTGCGTAACTCGTCCGTGAACGGGGATCGACGTTCACGTAGAAAACACCGTCCTAATGTGGAGCATGCGCACTGGGATACATTGGTGGCCGGCGCATGCGCGGTGCGTTCGCCGCGGGATCGCGCCTAGTTATAATAATACACGTCCCCTACCCGCCCAATTTGAATTCCGCCGGCCCATTTTCGCTACGCCGCCGCCGCAACTTTAGGAGCAAGTGCTTTGTGAATAACAGTACTTTCTCCTAAAGTTTCGGCGGAGTAACGTAAATGAGAAATGTTACGCCAGAATAAAGATCCGCCCACCTACCTGAATCTGGCCCGATGTGTACAAAATGAATGAAGAGTGCGGTGAAAGAGCGCAGTGTGGCGCGGGAATTGGAAAAGGACTGAAGAACTGATAGAAAGTGAAGAGTGAGAAAGGGGGGAAAAGGAAAAGGGAGTGATTGACTGGGTTGCTGCAGGATGTACATAGATCACCTGGTACTTACCTGTAAAGGGATCCCTCCTAATCTCCATTCACACCTAGGTGTAAATACGCCTGAAGCGCGACGCCGGACCCCTCCCCCAACGCAGACACCCGCACAGGGACCCGACAGCTCCCTCAAAGGGTGCCGCGATGCGATTTTTCCCCCGGCGTGCCGGAAGGACGCGGGGGTCCCCAGCAACCGCTGCCTGCTGTCGCCGTGGGATACGGCGTGACGTCATCGCGCTTGGCGCTGGTGACGTCAGAGAGGGTCACGGAATGCCGCCGGCAGGTTAGGAGCTCCTCCTAGCGGCCAAAGGCAAACGGGCCGCCGAGGAGCATAGGGGCCCAACCGAGACCAAGCTCGGGAAAACCGGGGGGCGTGGAAGCGGGTCCACAACACCAGCATGTGATTTCCCCCCCCCCATGTAGTGAACCCTTGATATGCTGGCGGGGGGGGAAGCGGCGGAGAACCTAGTCCAAGGACTGACTGCGCAGGCGCCGTATTTCTCCCAGTCCTATTTCGGCTTTTCTCGGAGGGCGTGACGCGCCATAGCCATAGGACTGCGCCTGCGCAGTCAGCTCCTAGGTCTGTGCGCAGGCGCCGTATCTCGCCGGAAATACCCGAGTCCTAAATCGGATGTTTTCGGAAGCCGTGACGCGCTATAACGGCGCCACCCACCGCGGGGGAAATAAATGAAAATGGAGGAAGTATGCTCGATCGCATGGCACAGAGTATATTTAGGGGAGTCCTAAATCCACGGGTATCAAGCCTGGGGGACGGGTGTGGGAGGGGTTGTGGTGACATCATGTGATGGAAAATTCTTTCTTTCTTTTTTCCTTTGTAGGTCTGGCAGGGGGAGGAGCCACTCTGGACATCAGGGAAGGGCCCCATCAGCCAATCACACAGGATGGGGTGTGGTCTGACTTCCTTTGCACTCAGCTCCACCCCAAGTCTCTGTGTATGCTGAGTGGCGGGTGAGCGAGGGGGGTTGGATTGTGGGGGGTGGGGTCACATGACCCGATCCGTGTGCAGTGATTGGTTGGTGGTTTCATGGTGTCTTCTATACGCAGAAACATGGGCAGCCTGGAATCGTTCAGCCAAGGCGAGTCGCTCCTCAGGGGCGTGTCTCATCAGGAGGAGGTGGAGGACCGGCTGCGTTTCTTCTCAGAGGAGTGCGACTACCTGCAGGTGGGTGAGGGGCGGTGTGGGGGGAGGGGGAGGGGAACCAGGACTGACTTCTCTTCTCTCCTCTCCAGGGATTCCACATCCTCTGCGACACGCACAACGGCTTCTCCGGGGCCGGAGCCAAGATGGCGGAGATGATACACGACGAGTACCCCGGGCGCGGCATCCTCAGCTTCGGAACAAGTCCGGTACTGTCAGAGCATAGGGTGAGTGCGGGGGAGGGGGAGGAGGACCAGACTGTCCCCGGGGGAGGAGGGGGAGCGGACTGTCTTCAGGGGAGGGGGAGCGGACTGTCTTCAGTGGAGGGGGAGCGGACTGTCTTCGGGGGAGGGGGAGCGGACTGTCTTCCGGGGAGGGGGAGCGGACTGTCTTCAGGGGAGGGGGAGCGGACTGTCTTCAGGGGAGGGGGAGCGGACTGTCTTCAGGGGAGGGGGAGCGGACTGTCTTCGGGGGAGGGGGAGCGGACTGTCTTCAGGGGAGGGGGAGCGGACTGTCTTCAGGGGAGGGGGAGCGGACTGTCTTAGGGGGAGGGGGAGGGGGAATGGACTGTCTTCAGGGGAGGGGGAGTGGACTGTCTTCAGGGGAGGGGGAGTGGACTGTCTTCAGGGGAGGGGGAGAGGACTGTCTTCAGGGGAGGGGGAGAGGACTGTCTTCGGGGGAGGGGGAGAGGACTGTCTTCAGGGGAGGGGGAGAGGACTGTCTTCGGGGGAGGGGGAGAGGACTGTCTTCGGGGAGGGGGAGAGGACTGTCTTCGGGGGAGGGGGAGAGGACTATCTTCGGGGAGGGGGGAGAGGACTGTCTTCGGGGGAGGGGGAGAGGACTGTCTTCGGGGGAGGGGGAGAGGACTGTCTTCGGGGGAGGGGGAGAGGACTGTCTTCGGGGGAGGGGGTGCGGACTGTCTTCAGGGGAGGGGGAGCGGACTGTCCCTAGGGAGGGAGGGGCAGGACCGGACTGTCTTTGGGGGAGGACCGGACTGTCTTTGGGGGAGGGGGAGGACTGGACTGTCTTTGGGGGAGGGAGAGGACCAGACCGTCCCTGAGGGAGGAGGGGGACCGGACTGTCTTTGGTGGAGGGGGACCGGACTGTCCCTAGGGAGGGAGGAGGAGGACGGGACTGTCCTCGAGGGAGGGGGAGGACCAGACTGTCTTTGGGTGAGGGAGAGGACCGGACTGTCTCTGAGGGGGAGGGGGACCGGACTGTCCCCGGGGGAGGGGGAGGACCGGATTGTCTTTGGGGGAGGGGGAGGACCGGACTGTCTCTGAGGGGGAGGGGGACCGGACTGTCCCCGGGGGAGGAGGAGGACCGGATTGTCTTTGGGGGAGGGGGAGGACAGGACTTTCCTCAGGGGACCGGACTGTCCTCTGGAAGGGGGAGGAGAGGGACTGGACTGTCCCTGGGGGAGGGGGAGGACCAGACTTTCCTCGGGGGAGGGGCATGGAGTCATTATCTGCTCTTCTTTCCCCGCCCAGGACCCGCACACCAGTACCTACCAGCTGATGAACTGTGTGATGTCCCTGGTGGCCCTGACCAGTCATAGCTCCGCCCTCTGTCCACTGACCCTGAACTCCAGTTTGGGGCGGAGGCCCGGAGCCCCCGCAGACTTCCCCCACCTCATCTACAATGTAAGTATCAGTGACTCTGCACCTCCCCCGGTCCCCCTTCCCTGTGTCTGTACCAGGCTCAGTCCCCCCCCCCCCCCATGCACTGAACACTCTTTCTTGCAGGCCGGTTGGCGGTATCACAGCAGTGCGATTCTGGCGGCGGCTCTGGACACTCTCACCGCTCCGTACCGACTCCCCTCCTCCACCCTCTCTATGTCACACCTACTGGACACTCTGTGCTTCAGCGGAAGGAAGGTGGGTGTACTGGGGCCCGGTGTGGGGGGAGGGGGTAGAATGTCGCCCAGTTTGGGGGTGGAATGGCACCCCGGGGGGTAGAATGGCGCTTAGTGTGGGGGGAGGGGGTAGAATGGCGCTTAGTGTGGGGGGAGGGGGTAGAATGGCTCCCAGTGTGGGGGGAGGGGGTAGAATGGCTCCCAGTGTGGGGGGGAGGGGGTAGAATGGCTCCCAGTGTGGGGGGAGGGGGTAGAATGGCTCCCAGTGTGGGGGGAGGGGGTAGAATGGCTCCCAGTGTGGGGGGAGGGGGTAGAATGGCTCCCAGTGTGGGGGGAGGGGGGGGGTAGAATGGCGCCCAGTGTGGGGGGAGGGGGTAGAATGGGGCCCCGTGTGGGCGGTGAGGGGTCAGGTGACGCCGCATGCATAGGGTGGTCCTCGGTGTCAGGTGGCATTGCAGTGGGCGGGGTTTATTGGCGTCACATGATTTCCTATCTCTTCAGGTACTGACTGCGTGCTGCTCCCTCCCCTTCCCGATTGGCTCCTCCTCCTTCCTCCCGGATGCCCTCCTTCCTCACATGACCACTCCTCCGTGGCGCTCTCTGTCGGCATGCGCGGACGGCGCTCCGCTCTTCTCCCAGTCGGTGGTGCTGCGAGGGATCCCGAGACGGCAGCAGATCAGGTACGGGGATCGGTGTGGGCGGGGTCAGTGACTGATGAAACTCCTCCTTTCCTTACCTCTCTTGTGTGCCGCCCTCAGCTCCCTCCCTGCCGGGACTCGGCCGCCATCATCTCTCCACGCATGTGCCAGCGGAGAGGAGGTCCTCCAATGTTACCTGTCCGCCGCCTTCCCCCGCACACTCAGGTCTGTGACTGGGGGGAGGGGTAGAAAGATGTTGGGGGGGGGAGGGGGGGGTGTTGGATCATCGCTGAGACTTATTCTGTTGAATTTCTCTCCATGCACAGCGTCTCCCACCTCCTGGGGGCCCCCTGCACTTTGGGCCCCACATTCCCGCAGTTCTTCTCCCGATATATCACCAAATATGGCACCACGGAGGAGGAGCCTCTGACAGATTCCACAGGTGAGCCGTCATGTTGTGTCTGTGGCTCCTGTAGTCACCATTCAGGTACGGGGCCACACAGACCCTCCCCACTACAGGTATGCAGCACCCCCGACCCCCCCACAGTGCCGCCCATCCCCCACCTGGGGGGGTAATTTTATGTCTGAAGCAAAAATCCTGATCTATGACCTCTCTGGGGCCCCGAGTCTCCCTGATCTATGACCTCTCTGGGGCCCCCGAGTCTCCCTGACCTATGACCTCTCTGGGGCCCCCGAGTCTCCCTGACCTATGACCTCTCTGGGGCCCCCGAGTCTCCCTGACCTATGACCTCTCTGGGGCCCCCCGAGTTTTCCTGACCTATGACCTCTCTGGGGCCCCCGAGTCTCCCCGTTTTATGACCTCTCTGGGGCCCCTGACTTTTGAATCAGACATCTGGAGGGGGGTGGGGGGGTAGGAGCACAGACACCTGTGGGGGATGGGATGGACACTCCCGGTGTAGAATGCTGTGCCTTGTGATTGGTTTCCACCCTCGGGAGGGAATGTTCTGATGATCGTCTTCTTTAGTTGTAGGCGGAGTTCCTGTCATGGCCGCCCTGCGCTCCTCCAGCGCCCTCCTGCTCAGTCTTCGCTCGCTGTGTGATGAGGTCACCAAGATGGACGTCAGACGTTCGGCCAATTTCTCTACGGCCGGCATAGAAGAGGAGGAACTGAAGGAAGCCGTCAATGAGCTGCGCAGCCTCGCTCGGTGCTACCAGATGCACGAAGGTGAGGACAGCGATGACTGAGGCCTGGAGTGCGACCCGCCATCATCGGAGTGCGACCCGCCATCACCAGAGTGCGACCCGCCATCACCAGAGTGCGAGCCGCCATCACCGGAGTGCGAGCCGCCATCACCAGAGTGCGAGCCGCCATCACCGGAGTGCGACCCGCCAAACCTACAACCAGAAACTCACCAAAGCAAATAAAATATTCTAAGAGCAATCCATAGTCTGTCTGTCATACTGCTGCTTTCCCAGGCTGGGCGCGTCACGTTGGTCCTCCTCGGGCTGGGCGCGTCACGTTGGTCCTCCTCGGGCTGGGCGCGTCACGTTGGTCCTCCTCGGGCTGGGCGCGTCACGTTGGTCCTCCTCGGGCAGGGGGCGTCACGTTGGTCCTCCTCGGGCAGGGGGCGTCACGTTGGTCCTCCTCGGGCAGGGGGCGTCAAGTTGGTCCCCCTCGGGCTGGGCGCGTCACGTTGGTCCCCCTCGGGCTGGGGGCGTCACGTTGGTCCCCCTCGGGCTGGGGGCGTCACGTTGGTCCCCCTCGGGCTGGGGGCGTCACGTTGGTCCCCCTCGGGCTGGGGGCGTCACGTTGGTCCCCCTCGGGCAGTGGGCGTCACGTTGGTCCCCCTCGGGCAGGGGGCGTCACGTTGGTCCCCCTCGGGCAGGGGGCGTCACGTTGGTCCCCCTCGGGCAGGGGGCGTCACGTTGGTCCTCCTCGGGCAGGGGGCGTCACGTTGGTCCCCCTCGGGCAGGGGGCGTCACGTTGGTCCCCCTCGGGCAGGGGGCGTCACGTTGGTCCCCCTCGGGCAGGGGGCGTCACGTTGGTCCCCCTCGGGCAGGGGGCGTCACGTTGGTCCCCCTCGGGCAGGGGGCGTCACGTTGGTCCCCCTCGGGCAGGGGGCGTCACGTTGGTCCCCCTCGGGCAGGGGGCGTCACGTTGGTCCCCCTCGGGCAGGGGGCGTCACGTTGGCCCTCCCTCTTCGGGGAGGGTGTGCTGAGGGGTTGACAGTAGAAATGACAACAAAAGGTCCGGGGCTGTAAACTCGGATCAGGTTCCTCCCAAGGGAATGATAATATCTGATCATCTTCAGCCTGGTAGATGAAGGTCTCCGAAGAGGGAAAGGACGGAGGATTATTACCCCACAAGGGGCACAACCACACCCGAGGGGGGAGAATTCTCCTGCAGGGGGCCGTAGGAGTTGATGGATTCCACTCTTTAGGCAGGAATTGGGGGGTCACCAGACAAATCTGTGGAGATAGAATATCAGAAGGGTGGAACGATGTGACCGAATCAAAGGTCTCGGCTGAAGGCTGCAGGGGGCGACGAGCCCCCAAATAACGATGACTGAAGGATAAGAGTGCCCCTTCTTCCACAGGTCGGGGGGGGGGGCATCTCTTCCATCCACACCTCCAAGTACCGGGCGCTCAGTCTGGAAGGTTTCCGATAACCTCCAAATCTAAACAGAGCACAGAAAAAGAGACGGCGCCCGAGTGGGTCAGCGGGTACGAATTATTACAATTCACGGGGAATGGTTCCTACAGGCAGATAATTCAGGACCAGGCGAGGGACACAGGTGACCCTACTGGAGGCTCTATGGGATCAGCACTTTAGTTTATGGCCTTTCCTCTCTTGTCTGATGAACATAAGAGGTCATTCCAGGGTCTGAGGGTCACCAGAAGATCATCTGCTGCTTCTGTCTCAAGTTTATTACCACCCTGCTTCACAGTTGGTGCCTTTAATGTCCTGACTGATGAATCCGAGGGTCATCTTTGGTGAGGCTTCCTTCCTTCATACTTTTGCTTTGGGAGTGACAAGACACACCCAGGTAAGTGTCCACGGGCTCAATCCTGGCAGTTGGCTTTCAGCATCATGCATGGTTGGGAATCTTCTTCCAGAGACCATCGGCTTCTCGTTCTTTGATTAAGACCCGGGGTGCAAAGGAACAAAAAACTCTCGGCTCGGATCGTGAAATCTAAAACTCCGGTGGGTGTAACAAGATGTCCGCCTGCCCCTTCTCACTCATTACTGGGTGTAGCAAGATGGCGGCGACGATGTGAAGTGACAGCGGCTGGCGCTGGGTTGACCAAGATGGCCGCCGCTTTGGGAGCTAGGCCGAAGCTGCAGCCTTTCCGATTACCAATGCCGGACCAGGAGGCCCGCGGATCGCGTGGGTGTCGATCCGTACCGATCACGGATCAATGAGGATCGGTTGCACCCCTAATGAAGACATTTTTTCGTTTGCGCGGTTTCCCATGCGGTTCTCCTCTATAGTCCCCCCCCCCCGTACCCTCATGGGATCTGAATTTAGCTCTCCTACCACTTTACAAACCACCTTCTGAACCAATCAGGGATCTTCCCCTGGTCGCCATCAGTCACAAGGTTGTTTCTCACCTCTGCGAGCGCCATTCCTAGCGCCCATTTCACATTTGTGTGACTCGGGACTGCAGAGTCGCATGTCAAGTTGTCCCTCCCCCCCCAATGTATTGAGTACCATTCATATCTGTGCGACTTCAAGGTGGTCCCTGTACTGCTTTGGTCTGACTTTGATGCGATGTGAGGTCCATAGACCCCCAACATGCCCTGAAATCACGTCGAATTTGCGGTGTGAGGGGCCCAAGCCGCCATCCTTTTCCTGGAAAGGGTTTGGCTAAGATGGCGTTCCGAACTTCGGCAGCATAACCCAACTACCTGAATACTTCTGTCCCCCAATGGATTTTATGCGACGTAAAAATAGGATTTTTGTACTCACCGTAAAATCCATTTCTCTGAGTTCATGGACGGACACAGCAGCAATTGACCTTAGGGTTATCATCCTTCCTTTCAGGAGAGACGAGGCAGAAAACAGCACTTTAAGTGTTAAAACACTTCTCTCAGTACAGCTCCTCCCAGGGGGTGGATCCCCCGGGTACATCCCTCATTCTCAGTTCTGCAGCCTCAGTTAGTCAACAAGCAGTACAAACAAAGGAGGGGTGGGTGCTGTGTCCGTCCATGAACTCAGAGAAATGGATTTTACGGTGAGTACAAAAATCCTATTTTCTCTTCCGTTCATGGACGGACACAGCAGCATCTGACCTTAGGGACGTCCCCAAGCAGTGTCAAAAAATCGAGGGGTGGGGGAAACACAGAAAACCAAGCTTCACCCCAAACAAACCAAAACTCCTCAATGGAGAAACTTCAACCTCAAACTACCGCCTGTAACACCTTGGGGCCGAAGGAGGCATCTGAAGACGCACTCACATCCACCTTGTAAAACTTAGAGAAGGAGTGGAGTGACGACCAGGTCGCTGCCTTACACGCCTGTAAGACAGACGCTTGATGGCGGAAAGCCCAAGAGGCACCGATCGCCCTGGTCGAATGCGCCGTAACCAGGAAGGGGGCACCCGCCCCTTTAGAGCATAGGCCTGAAGCACGACCTGCCTGATCCACCTAGACCACGAGACCGCCAGACCCTTCTTAGGACCAGTCACCGACACAAACAGTGAGTCAGATCTCCGGAACGGAGCCGTAGCAGACAAGTACGCCCGTAGGGCCTGAACTACGTCTAAGGAATGCAAAGTGGCCTCCTTTTGGTTCGCCGGCCGAGGACACAAGGATGGAAGAACAAAGTCCACATTAATGTGAAAGGCCGAAACAACCTTAGGAAGGAACGACGGCTCAGGCCGCAGCACCACCTTATCCTTGTGGATGACCAAGTAGGGAGCCTTGGAAGACAAGGCCGCCAATTCAGATACCCGTCTGACCGAGGTAATGGCTACCAGGAAGACCACCTTCTGGGAAAGAGTCAATAAAGGGATTTCCCTAATATCCTCAAACGGAGGCTTCTGAAGCACCGAGAGGACTAAATTTAAGTCCCATGGAGGCAGTGGAGGACGCATAGGAGGGGCCACATGCCGAACCCCCCCCTGTACGCACCAGAGAGTGCGCCGCCAAGGGTCGCTGAAAGTACACAGCTAGAGCTGAAATCTGCCCCTTAACCGTACTTAAGGCGAGAGCCTGATCCACTCCCCGCTGAAAGAACAGTAGAATCCGGACATCACGTATGTACGGGGGGCCATTTCACCTCATCACACAGAGAGATGTAAGCCTTCCACGTACGATGGTAAATCTTCTGGGAAGTAGACTTCCGTGCTCGCAGCATGGTAGAGACCACCGAGTCCAACAGGCTTTGATCCTTCAGCACCCGGCTCTCAATAGCCACGCCGTTAAAGCCAACGACTGTAAAGCAGGGTGGAAGATCGGACCCTGCGACAGAAGATCTCGCAGAGGCAGGCGCCACAGAACATCTGCCACCAGACGCACCAGATCTGCGTACCAGGAACCACAAGGCCAATCCGGAGCAATTAGGATCGTCGGTATCCCCTCGGCTTCCACTCTGCGGAGCAGACGAGGAAGAAGCTTCAGAGGAGGGAAGGCGTAGATTAGGCGATAGTGACCCCACGGCGCCACCGACGCGTCCGCCTACGGGTCTTTTGACCTGGCCACGAACCTCAACACCTTCCGATTGAGTCGTGATGCCAGAAGATCCACGTCTGGAGTGCCCCATCTTAGACACAGACTCTGAAACACATCCGGGTGTAGCGACCATTCTCCTTGGTCTAGCGTTTGGCGAGGTAGTTCGCCTGCCAGTTCTGTACGCCCGGAATGTACCCGGCCGATTCCAGTGCCCCTGGGCTGACTGAAAACCCCACACTCCCCCCCAGCTAGTGAGACTGGCGTCGGGAGGAGCGACTTCCAGGCCCGAAGCACCGGAGATGTCAGCCACCACACTAGGGAGGATCTGACCAGGGGACTCACCCGGATTTGGCAATCCAAGGACGAAGGGCGCTTGTCCCAATGCGACAGAATTTCTCTCTGTAGTACTCGAGTGTGAAATTGAGCATACGGAACCACCTCGAAGGAGGCCACCATGAGGCCCAGCACTATCATGCAAAAACTGAGTGATGACCACTTTTGGGTCGCCAATCGCCGTATCGCAGCCCGAAGCGTCTGCATTTTTTCCATGGGGAGAGAACCAACCCAGGACCAACCCCAGGTATTCCAGGCGTTGAGACGGTACCAACACCAACTTCTGAAAATTTAGCAGCTAACCGAATTCTCGGAGGGTCTGGAAGGTGATAGACACATCCACATCCAACTCTGAGGCCGCGTACACACGTCCGAGAACGATGGGTTTAGCCCGACGAGGTTCCCGATGAGCAATCGAAAAGGTCGTCGAGCCAAATTTCCTCATTGAACAACGAGGAAAAAGAGAGCATGCTCTCTATTTTTGCTCGACGAGCTTCCCGATGGGATGCTCGCCGAAAGTGTACACACGACCGATTTGCTCGGCAGAATAGGTCTCCCAGCAAGCTTCTCGCTGGATTCTGCCGAGAAACTCGGTCGTGTGTACGGGGCCTCAGCCTGAAGAAGCTCTCAAGAGAAGGTCGTCCAGGTATTCTACAATAGCGATCCCGCGCTGCCTCAGCAGGGCCAGAATCGGAGTGAGCACCTTGGTAAAAAACCCTCGGAGCCAGGCCGAAAAGGAGGGCCAAGAATTGAAAGTGGTCCTCCCCGACTGCAAAGCGCAGAAATCTCTGGTGCTTTGCGCATATGGGGATATGCAGGTAGGCGTCCTTGATATCCAAGGACGGCAGAAAATCCCCCTGATGGAGTGCCGCCACTACAGAGCGAACCGACTCCATCCTGAACTTTTGCACTCTTACAAAGCAGTTGAGGGCCTTGAGATCCAGGATTGGACAGACCTCTTCCTTCTTGGGGACTACAAACAGAAAAACCCCTGAAACCGTTCCAGCAAAGGAACCGGCGCGATCACCCCCCTGACCAGCAGATCCTGAACAGCCCCAGACAGGGCCTCCCGACGACCCGGAGGAAGCTGGAGATTGGAAGGAAAAAAATCTGTTTGGTGGACAAGAGAGAAATTCTGGCTTCTTTTATAATGTCATCTAGAGATACCCCAAAAAGTCTTTAACCACCAAGGCCTTTTTAGAAGACTGGTCCGTGGACCAACACTTTAGCCAGACAAGGCGGCACAACACCACCGCGTAGGGCGAGGCTCTGGAGAGCAAGGGAAGCGTATCGAGGGCCGACTCACAAAGTGTAGGCCTTGCACCAACTGGTCGGCCAGCACCACACAGTCTGTAGGAGCCTCATGTTCCTCCAACTCCTGAGAACTTTGCCCGTTCGGTAAGTGTCTGTGACACCAGAGCCCCGGCCAAGACCGGTCTCACCGCCGACCCCACCACCGTGAACAATGCATGTTAGGAGCGGATGGCTGGGAGGTAAGTGCTCCGGATGGTAAGCAGGATCTGTGAGTTCAAATTCGTCCTTTAGGCTGCTTTCACATTGGGCAGGGGAGCCGCAGTGGTGGTATAGCAGTGCAATTTTTAGCGCTGCTATACCATCGTATTTACCTCTGTAGGGGCGGTATTACCGCGGTTTCCCATTGATTTCAATGGGAAGGAGCGGTAAACACACTGCTCCTATACCGCTGCAAGGATGCGGCTAGCAGGACTTTTGGAGCGGTCCTGCTAGCGCACCGCTTCAGTGTGAAAGCCTTCGGGCTTTCACATTAAAGACTACAAGGCAGGTTTTTTTCAGGCGGTATAGCAGCGCTATTTTTAGCGATGTACGCGTGAAAAACGCCTCAATGTGAAAGGGGCCTTACTTCTTTGTATTTCCACCAATCCTTGTTCTGGAGAAATAGGAGGACGAGCGCAGAAGGGTATGTAAGGAGAGTTTGGCTTGGTGGTAAGGGTGCTGGATGGGGATAAGGTGTTGTGGGTTTGAACCCCTTCTTTACTTCTTTGTGATTCCACCAATCCTTGTCCTGGAGAAATAGGAGGACGAGCGCCTCATTATCTGTGAGGAGGAGACGGCTCAGAGGACTAATAGCTCACAATGTGTGTTGAAGGGGCCGAGAGTTCAAATCCTGTTAGTGGTCTCCTGAGGACTCTGGACAAGTCACCTCGCCTCCAATGTCCCCCGCAGAGCTGTCTGCAGGGATGGACTGGCCATTGGGACTACAGGGAGTTTCCCAGTGGGCCGGCTTTAGTGACAGCGGACCGCCGCCCCCTCCGCTCCTCTGTCTCTCCCTTCCGGCAGCACTCACCTCCTCTCCCTGCCCACAGCGCTCACCTCTGGGGAACAAAGAAGCACGGAGAGGACCAGAAGAGCAGGGGGGAACGACAGAGGAGCATGGGGCAGGGGACAGACAGCTGACTCAACAGCTATGGCCTGGGAGTTTCTCACTTCTGCCTAATCTTGTCCCATAAGGGGGGGGGGGGGGCACCAAACTTATTCTTTGCCCCAGGTGAAATAATGTCTAGCTTCCCCACTGGTACTGCCTATAAAAGTACCAGTACCAGCCGTTCTACTCTAATAAAGTAAAACGGCTAGTGGCTAGTGAAGCGGGAGAGGGGGCTTGGGTGGCCGGGGGGTGTGGGAGTTGTCCGGCCGCTGTGGGAGAGACCTGTCAAAGTGGGCCAGTCTGGATGAAGTCCAGAGCCAAATTTTTGTCCCAGTCCAGCCCTGGCTGTCTGGAGCTGATGGTGACACCACAGAAGGTTGTAGGTGACGCGAGGCACCCACCTGCAGAAAATGTAGATGTAGGTGGTGTCTGTCACCAGGGTTGTGTGAGAGGGGGTGTCTTTACTTTGAGCAGTATTGGCGTATTCAATACTAAGCACTTCTCAAAGGAACAAGAGTCAGTTTAGCTAGATCTCATTGCAGACTCTCACAGAGAGACACAAACCTTTTGGTGGTCTCTTCACATTCTAAAGCACCTGCAGGGCCTCTAGACCACAAGCCAGAGATGTGAACCATTCGGAAATCCCAGGAGATGATGACTCTGGGATTTGAACTCCCAACTCTGAGATCCTCAATCAGAGTACTTACCTCAGAGGACTTACCACTGAGCCACCTCCTCCCCTCACCCATGGATGGGTTCGTCCATCATACTTCAAAATCTCTCTCTTGAACAATAGAAAATATATTGCAGATCACCGTCCTCAGAAGGTAAAGTCTCTAGAATTGTTAGGAGACCATTATCGTGGGTCACCCGCTGTCTCCTCTGTGTCGGGGTAGACATTTCATAATGTTTTGGTGCCACCAGCTCAGGATACGTGGCCAGGCCTCAGGAACTCACATACATGCAGTTGGTAGCCAATGAGGGTCTAAAGGTCAGAGGTGACCAAGGTCACTGAAGATGGGCAATAAGAACAGACCAGAGATTGGAGCTTCATGTGGCTCTTTAGGAGTAGTAGCGGGACGGTGGTAGGAAAGGGAGCGCGACACCTACAAGCTGCAGATGATATCATCACTCAGTCCCTCAAGTTACCCACTTCCATAGTAAAGCAGACAAATCAAAGGCATCCAGCGGGAAAAAAAATAGCGAGGAAGCTTCCGGGGCTCAGCCTACGTCAGAGTCTTCAGAGACATGGCAGCGGCTCTGAATGTGAAAGGAGATCGATCCATGGCTAACGTGTTACCAGAATAGGGACTGAAGGTGACCTCCAGTCTAACCCCCAATGTCCAGTCCAGGGCCGAGGATACACTGATCACCGATACAGACCAGCTCCGACAGTGATGTAAGGAGGAATTGAAGAAAATGGTTGGACTAATCCTAATGTTGCGTACACACGGTCAGCATTTCCGCCAGCAAAAGTCCGATGGGAGCTTTTCATCGGAAATTCCGACCGTGTGTGGGCTCCATCGGACTTTTCCCATCGAAAAGTTTGAGAGCCGATTCTCAATTTTTCAGACGAAAAAAAATCCTATCGGAAATTCCAATCGTCTTTTGCAATTCTGACGCGCAAAGACCTGACGCATGTTCAGAAATAATTCACTGCATGCTCGGAAGCATTGAACTTAATTTTCTGGGCTCCTCGTAGCGTTGTACGCCACCGCGTTCTTGAGGGTCGATAGTTCAGAGAACTTTTGTGTGACCGTGTGTGTGCGCAAGTCAAGCTTGAGGTTTTTCCGACGGAAAATCCGATCGTGTGTACGGGGCATTAGAAAAAACATCCATCCTCCAGGGGCACCAGCAGTATGCCGAGTAGAGGAGGGGTCAGTATGGCTGCTAGTGGTCAAACCCCTCAGTAGGCCGCAGGGAAACCTATCGGTATTGGATTGTGTCCCTCAATGGATTGCGCCCCTGAGATACCAATGCGCATGCCTGGCGGTCGCGATGTCCGCCAGGTACCCGCCGATCGGCAGTTTTAGAGCAGGGACGTGGAGCTCTGTGTGTAATGATGAGGTGTAAACACAGAGCTCCACGTCCTGTCAGGGAGAGAGGAGACCGATCTGTGTCCCTTGTACATAGGGACACAGCATCTGTCACCTCCCCCAGTCACCCCCCTCCCCCCACACACCCAGGATACACATTTAACCCCTTCCTCGCCCCCTAGTGTTATCCCCTTCCCTGCCAGTAACACTTGTACAGTAATTAGTGTGTTTTTATAGCGCTGTTCGCTGTATTAATGTGAATGGTCCCAAAAATGTGTCAAAAGTGTCCGATGCAATATCGCAGTCCTGACAAAATTCGCAGATCGCCGTATTACCGGTAAAAAAAAAAAAATTGTCAGAATTGTATCCCCTATTTTGTAGCAATTATAACCTTTGCGCAAACCAATTACTATAGGCTTATTGCGATTTTTTATTTTTACGGTATGTAGAATACGTATCGCCCTAAACTGAGATTTTTTTTTTTTTTAAATGGGATATTTATTATAGCAAAAGTAAAAAATATTGTGTTTTTTTTCCCCCCAAATTGTCGCTCTTTTTTTGTTTATAGCGCAAAAAATAAAAACCGCAGACGTGATCAAATACCGCCAAAATAAATCTCTATTTGTGGGGGAAAAAAAATTTTTGTTTGGAAGGCACGTCGCACGACCGCGCAATTTTAATTTAAAGCGACGCAGTGCTGAAAGCTGAAATTTGGCCTGGGCAGGAAGGGGGGTATATGTGCCCAGTAAGCAAGGGGTTAAAAGTGTCGCACCCTGACATACACGACGCGGAATCCGAAACCTTCCATCCAATTACTAAAATCTCGAGATTGGGGTTGGAAAACGTGAAAATCATTTCTAGAAACAGAAGTGTAAAGGAGGCCGAACCCGGACAGGACTGAAGCACTCCATTATCTATAGAAGCCAATAGACATGTGCACAGAAAATTTTTTCGTGTTTTTTTTTGTTCCGTTTCGTATCGTTCCGTAGGTTCGTTTTTCGTAAGACGCCCGTTTTCCTGTTCGTTCCCGTTCGTTTTTCCTACGACGCGATTTTTTCGTATTCCGATCGTTTCGTATTTTCGTTACCGTTTTATCTTCGTACATGCGGGATGGTTCATTATTCATGTTCGTTACTTGTTAGACAATAATTTTCGTGAATTTTCGTCAATGATTTGCATTCTGTATTTTGAATCCTTTTTCTGTTAGTATTTTCAGTCCTATGTTCATTGTTCATATGACATCTATAACAAAAGATTTGCATTCTGTATTTTGAATCCTTTTTCTGTTAGTATTTTCAGTCCTATGTTCATTGTTCATATGACATCTATAACAAAAGATTTGCATTCTGTATTTTGAATCCTTTTTCTGTTAGTATTTTCAGTCGTATGTTCATTGTTCATATGACATCTATAACAAAAGATTTGCATTCTGTATTTTGAATCCTTTTTCTGTTAGTATTTTCAGTCCTATGTTCATTGTTCATATGACATCTATAACAAAAGATTTGCATTCTGTATTTTGAATCCTTTTTCTGTTAGTATTTTCAGTCGTATGTTCATTGTTCATATGACATCTATAACAAAATATTTGCATTCTGTATTTTGAATTCCTATTTTCTGTTCGTATTTTGTATTCAAAATACAGAATGCAAATCTTTTGTTATAGATGTCATATGAACAATGAACATAGGACTGAAAATACTAACAGAAAAAGGATTCAAAATACAGAATGCAAATCTTTTGTTATAGATGTCATATGAACATACGACTGAAAATACTAACAGAAAAAGGATTCAAAATACAGAATGCAAATCTTTTGTTATAGATGTCATATGAACATACGACTGAAAATACTAACAGAAAAAGGATTCAAAATACAGAATGCAAATCTTTTGTTATATGAATGAATGAATGAATGAATGGGAACTTATATAGCGCAGCACATGCGAAGTAAATCGCCTCTGGGCGCTTGTTGTTCCTGTCTCTCTTGAGATCAAAAGAGATGAGTCTTAATCTTTCTCCTAAAGACTAAGTAGTTCTCCTCCAGCCGAATGCAGGCTGGTAAGGCGTTCCATAGTCTGGGACCTTGGACAGCGAATCTCCTGTCTCCTTTGGACTTGTATCTGGCTTTCGGTATCTGAAGCCGATTTTGATTGGTGGATCGTAGAATACGATTGGGATTGTGAATTTTTAATTTTTCGCATAGATAATGGGGAGCATTCCCATGGATACATCTATGCGCTAGACAGAGAGCTTTAAAGGTGATTCTGTCTTTAACTGGTAGCCAGTGAAGGGATCTCAGTGAAGATGAGATCGATTCCCAGGGTTTTTTCCCAGTCACAAGTCTGGCGGCCGTATTTTGAACGACTTGAAGACGAGCGATTTGGTACTTGGGGAGTCCGAGGTAAAGGGCATTTGCATAGTCCAGTCTGGAGTTTACAATTGCTCCCACCACGACCGCTATGTCTTTCTTGGGAATAAAAGGCGTGAGTCTGCGTAGTAGGCGCAGCAGATGGTGAGATCCGCTGACTACTGCCCCTATTTGTGCGTTCATTGTCATGTCGGAGTCGAAGATGACCCCAAGACTTTTGACTTTGGCGCTGGGGGTGATGATTTTGCCCAGAATGGGCGGGGGGATCCAGGTTGTTGACGATTGATTCCTACGCTTGGCGTGAAACAGAAGGAGTTCTGTTTTCGCTCCGTTGAGTTTAAGATAACTCTTTGTCATCCAGTCCTCAATCAAAGAGAGGCATGTCTCTAGATTGAGGTGGTGATCCTTTTTATTGCAAATGCGGAAGTACAGTTGCGTGTCGTCTGCATATGAGTGATATAGCAGTTTTTGGCTGCTGATGATTTCGAAAAGAGGACGCACATAGATGTTGAATAACATCGGCGACAGGGGAGATCCTTGAGGGACCCCGCACGATAATGTGCGTTGTTCAGAAGTGAAGGGTCCTAGCTTCACTATTTGCGAACGGTTTTCCAAAAAAGAGGAGAACCAGGATAGATCTGCGACTTTGGCTATTTTAGCCAGCCGCGTCAATAGCAGTTTGTGATCAACTGTGTCAAAGGCTGCGCTTAGGTCCAGCAAAACCAGAAGAGAAGATTCTCCTTCGTCTGCGGCCTCGAGAACGTCGTCCCATATCTTAAGCAATGCTGTTTCCGTCCCGTGACCGGGACGGAATCCTGATTGAAGTGGGTCGAGTAAGTTGTGGGTATCTAGATGCAGTTGCAGCTGCTGTACCACAGCTTTCTCCATTACCTTGGAGAGAACATTTAGGCCTGTTATGGGGCGCCAGTTGACTGGATCCTTGGGATCCAGGGTGGCTTTCTTCAAGATGGGTTGAATGAAACCCTCCTTCAGCTGGGAGGGCATTATGCCCTCCCTGAAGGATTGGTTGATAAGCTGCGTGACAGGAGGTGCCAGGATATCGGCGCATTCCTTGAGCAGTTTAGTGGGGATAATATCATTTGGCGCAGTGCTGTTGCGCAGAGCGCCGATGATATTTTTAGTGGTCTGAATAGAGATGGATTCCAGCGTGAACTCACCTAACTGTGGTGAATTGCTGCCGGTGCTGTGTAAATGACTACGGGGGGGGCTGGGAGAGCAATTGTTCTGCTGAATGCTTTGCCGGATAGCCTCAATTTTGTTAATAAAGCAATCCGACAACTCATCGCAAAATTCTTGTGTATCCAAGTTGGGGGCTTCCAGACATCCTGGATTCATGGTCTGAGTGACCAGCTTGAAGAGTTCGCGGGGTCGATTTAGGGCACCGTTGATAGCCTCAGAAAAGTAGTTTTTCTTGGCTTCGAAGATTTGCTTGTAGTATTTTCTGTTTTTTGCCTTGTAGATCGAGAGGTTCTCATCTGAAGAGCTTCTTTTCCAGGCTGCTTCTGCCCTTCTGCGCTCTTGCTTCAGTAGCGCCAGCTGGTTGTTGAACCAGCCAGAGTTATTTTTCCTGATCAGAGTCTTTCGTTTCGGCGCTATCAAGTCAGCTGACTGCAATAGTGCTGTGTTTATGGCCTCCAGAGTTTCTTCCGCTGTTTGGTGCGGTTGAATTGTGTTTAATTTTTCCCCTAACGTGGCTTTGAAGAGTTCCGAGTGGAGCTTCTTCTGACATCTGGTCCAGTGTGTTGTCACTGGATTTGATGTTTTTGTTAGGGGGGGGAATTCAGAAATAATGAACTTTATTGCATGGTGATCTATGGTTATAGATGTCATATGAACATACGACTGAAAATACTAACAGAAAAAGGATTCAAAATACAGAATGCAAATCTTTTGTTATAGATGTCATATGAACAATGAACATAGGACTGAAAATACTAACAGAAAAAGGATTCAAAATACAGAATGCAAATCATTGACGAAAATTCACGAAAATGATTGTCTAACAAGTAACGAATATGAATAATGAACCATCCCGCATGTACGAAGATAAAACGGTAACGAAAATACGAAACGATCGGAATACGAAAAAATACAGAATGCAAATCATTGACGAAAATTCACGAAAATTACACGAAAAAGCATTTTCGTCATTTTGTACTTTCATAAATATATCGCGGGATTTGCGGCACTTTCAACACGCGGCTCATCCATATTAAACTATTGTTAAGCCCCATACACTTGGTCAGACTTTTTTTAACCACTTAAGACCCAGACCAAAATGCTGCTAAAGGACCTTGCCCCTTTTTGCGATTCGGCACTGCGTCGTTTTAACTGACAATTGCGCGGTCGTGCGACGCGGCTCCCAAACAAAATTGGCGTCCTTTTTTCCCCACAAATAGAGATTTCTTTTGGTGGTATTTGATCACCTCTGCGGTTTTTATTTTTTGCGCTCTAAACAAAAATAGAGCGACAATTTTGAAAAAAAATCAATATTTTTTACTTTTTGCTATAATAAATATCACCCCAAAATATATATAATTTATTTTTTCCTCAGTTTAAGCCGATACGTATTCTTCTACCTATTTTTGGTAAAAAAAAAAAAAAAAAAAATTGCAAAAAGCGTTTATCGGTTGGTTTTCGCAAAATTTGTAGCGTTTACAAAATAAGGGATAGTTTTATTGCATTTTAATTTTTTATTTTTTTTACTACCAATAGCGGCGATCAGCGATTTTTTTCGTGACTGCGACATTATGGCGGACACTTCGCTGCACTCTCGCTGCACTCCAGGGGCGATCGGGTCCACGAGTCCCGCGGTCCCGGAGCTTCGGCCCGGGTCGCGGGCGCGCGCCCGTGACCCACGGCTGGGTACTAGAACCAACGTATATATACGTTGATGTGCCCAGCCGTGCCATTCTGCTGACATAAATGTGCAGTAGGCGGTCCTTAACTGGTTAACAACAAACATAAAAACTATCAACTGATCTCCCTTCAGATGAAAATCCACAGAAAAGTTTATTTGGCTTTACTGTACTACTCACTGTACTAGTGTACTCAGCACTAAAGAGAAGCTGCTTCACCAACTACACTCACTCACTGCCCATTCAAAAAAAACGAAAATGACATCTATAACAAAAGATTTGCATTCTGTATTTTGAATCCAAAATACGAACAGAAAATAGGAATTCAAAATCAGCATGCAAATCTTTTGTTATAGATGTCATTTTCGTTCTTTTGCCATTTTCATTTTGTCGTATTTTCGTCGGATCGTTCGTTCGTATTTGCGGTTGTTCGTAATGCGGCTCATTCGTAATCCCATCGTTTTCGT
Source organism: Rana kukunoris (assembly GCA_029574335.1). Lineage (NCBI taxonomy): Eukaryota > Metazoa > Chordata > Amphibia > Anura > Ranidae > Rana > Rana kukunoris. The sequence goes on from JAJQKJ010002561.1 coordinate 49,248, forward strand.
ATTTTGGTGCTTTCATTTTTTCGTATGTACACATTATCCCGCGGGTACGAAAATGAACATTTTCGTACGAAAAAAGGGATTTTTAAATACAGCTTACCTGTAAAATCCTTTTCTTGGAGTACATCACGGGACACAGAGCGGCATATTCATTACTATGTGGGTTATATGGAGTACCTTCAGGTGTGGACACTGGCAATCTCAAACAGGAAGTCCCCTCCCTATATAACCCCCTCCCCTAGAGGGAGTCCCTCAGTTTTGTAGCAAGCAGTATGCCTCCCAAAATGGTCACCCAAAAGAGGGGTGGGAGCTCTGTGTCCCGTGATGTACTCCAAGAAAAGGATTTTACAGGTAAGCTGTATTTAAAAATCCCTTTTTCTTTCTCGTACATCACGGGACACAGAGCGGCATATTCATTACTATGTGGGATGTCTGAAAGCAATGCTTTAATGAGGGGAGGGAGACATCTTCCAAAGAAGGATTCAATTTTAGAGCTAAACTCAAATCATAATAATATTTCCAAATTAGTCAAGAAAGAAGAACCTTTTTCTTTTTTTTTTTTTTTATATAACCAAGGGTGTTTCTGATCCCGAGGATTTCAAACTGCAGCCTGTAGTACTGCCTGACCAAAGGCAGTATCCGCATTTCTTCTCACGTCTAGTTGATAAAACCTTGTAAACGTGTGGACTGATGACCACGTTGCCGCCTTGCATATCTGAGCCATAGAGATCTGATGGTGTGCTGCCCAAGAGGCGCCCATGGCCCTGGTAGAATGGGCCTTTACCGACAACGGAGGAGGCAACCTCTTCAAACCGTAGGCCTGAATGATTAATTGTCTAATCCATCTCGAGATGGTGGATTTTGCAGCTGCCTGCCCCTTCTTGGGGCCATCTGGTAGAACGAATAACACATCTGTTTTCCGGATCTTTTCCGTAGCTTTAAGATAGGCCTTCATGGCCCGGACAATATCCAAGGTATGCAGCAACCCCTCCTTTCTAGATGTAGGTTTTGGAAAGAAGGATGGAAGTACCAAATCCTGGTTTAAGTGAAATTTGGATATAACCTTTGGTAGAAAGGAAGGATGGGGCCGGAGAACTGCCCTGTCCTTATGCAGAACAAGATATGGTTCCTTACACGATAAGGCTGCTAATTCTGACACTCTCCTGGCCGAAACTATGGCGACCAAGAAAACCAGTTTTCTTGTCAGTAAGAGTAAAGGAATCTCAGCCAAAGGCTCAAAAGGCTGTTTCTGTAGAGTGGACAGGACAAGATTTAGGTCCCAAGGACAAACTGGTGACTTGACAGGAGGATTAATACGCAAGACCCCCTGTAAGAAGGTCTTTACCAGCGAGTGGGTGGCCAGCGGCCTCTGAAACCACACTGACAGAGCTGAGATCTGTCCTTTGATTGTGCTTAGTGCCAGGCCTTTATCCACTCCTAGCTGGAGAAAACTTAACACCCTATCAATAGTATATTTGCGGCAATTCCATCTTTTGGATTTACACCAGCCTATATAGTTCCTCCACACCCTGTAATAAATTACCCTGGAGACCGGCTTTCTAGCCTTAATCAGGGTAGGGATTACCTGCCTAGACAGACCCCTACCCCTGAGAATCAGGGATTCAGCCTCCAGGCCGTCAAATTTAGACGCTGTAATGTAGGGTGGAGGATCGGGCCTTGTGAGAGTAGGTCTGGTTGTAGAGGAAGAGTCCAAGGGTCTCCCACTGCCATATTCAGGACTAGTGAGTACCAAGCCCTCCGGGGCCAAGCTGGAGCTATTAGAATGACTGGCTTGTGCTCCACTCTGATCTTGCGCAACAGGCGGGGGAGTAACTGTAGTGGAGGGAACGCATATAAAAGTTTGAATTGATGCCAAGGGCAAACCAACGCATCGGTTCCGCAGGCCATAGGATCCCTCGCTCGTGACACGAACCTGTCTAGTTTCTTGTTGAACCTGGATGCCATTATATCTACGTCCGGCATTCCCCACCTCTGGCAGATTGTCTGAAAGACCTGGGGATGCAGAGACCACTCCCCTGGCAACAGACTCTGGCGACTTAAGAAGTCTGCCTGCAGGTTGTCCACTCCGGGAATGAATATCGCTGAAATGCAGGGTACATGAACCTCTGCCCATTGAAAAATCAAGTTCACTTCCCTTTGAGCGGCCTGGCTCCTGGTTCCCCCTTGGTGGTTTATGTATGCCACCGCCGTGGCATTGTCTGACTGGATTCTCACCGGGAACCCCTTTAATCTGGAGGTCCACGCCAACAGGGCTAGGCGAGCAGCTCTGATTTCCAAGATATTGATGGGGAGCTGCCTCTCTGCTTTCACCCAAGTTCCCTGGCGGGAGAACCCCTCGAAGACCGCCCCCCAGCCTGCCAGGCTGGCGTCTGTGGTAACTACCTTCCAGACAACAGGGCTGAAGGATCTTCCCTTTAGAAGGTTCTGAGGGTTCAACCACCAGGCCAGGCTTTGTCGGACCCTTGATGATAGCGTCAAAGGGGACTCTAAGGCATGTGCCCTCTTGCCCCAGGCTGCTAGAATGGCTGCCTGTAGGACGCGAGTGTGGATCTGAGCGTATGGTACTGCCTCGAATGTGGCCACTAGCTTGCCTAGTAATCGCATACACAGGCGAATAGTTGGTCTTTTCTTGTTTACAACCAACTGAACCAACCCCTTGATCGCCTTGATCTTTACAAGGGGCAAGAACACCTTTTGATGTTCTGTGTCTAACCTCATGCCGAGGTATTCCAACTGCTTTGTAGGCTGGAATGCTGACTTTCCCTGGTTTAGGACCCAGCCGAATTCTTCGAGGTACCGAACCGTGAGGTTTACTGCCTTTTGCAGACCCGTCCGTGAGTGATCTATGATTAAAAGGTCGTCCAAGTATGCTAGGACTGTGACTCCTTGGATCCTTAAATTGGCCAGAACTGGGGCTAGGATCTTCGTGAATACCCGGGGGGCCGTGGCCAGCCCGAAAGGGAGCGCCCTGAATTGGAAGTGTCGCTGCCCCACCGCGAAGCGTAAAAACCTTTGATGCGCCTGAAAGATTGGTACATGAAGGTAAGCATCTTTTATGTCTATGGAGGCCAGAAAATCGTCTTTCTGAAGCGCGGCGGCTGCTGACCGGATGGATTCCATCCGGAAGGAACGAACCCTTAGGTAACCGTTTAACCTCTTTAGGTCCAAGATTGGCCTGACATCGCCGTTGGGCTTTGGTATGACAAAGAGATTGGAATAGAAACCTAGGCCTTGCTCTTGGGCTGGCACTTCTATAATTACGTCCTGGCAAAGCAGGTGATCCAAAGCTGCCAGCATTGAGGCCTTCCTTGCTGGATCCCTTGGTAGCCTTGATTCTTGAAAATGAGGCGGAGGATATCTTAGAAACTCCAGTCTGTAACCTGTGGTTACAGATGCCCGGACCCAATTGTCGGGGATCTTGGCTTCCCAAACTTCTGAGAAGAGACGAAGCCTTCCCCCCACCCTTGAGAGTGGGGGCGCCCCTTCATAATGCAGACTTAGGGGCTGTCTTTGACGGCTTGCGATACCACGGCTTCTTACCCCCAGGGGTCTGTCCTTGCGATCTACTGATAACGTTGGATCGTGCAGGCGGCCGTCGATACTGCCTGGAATTAGAGGGCCCCGAGACAGGAAAAAACTGCCTCCTAAATGAAGGAGCCCGGAATGTCTTTTTGACCGGTAAAAGGGTACTCTTGCCATTTGAAATAGTCTGAATATATTTATCCAGATCTTCTCCGAAGAGTCGTCCTCCATGGAAGGGAAATCCTGCCAGAAGCTTTTTGCATGGGGGCTCCGCCGCCCAGTTCTTCAACCATAAGAGCCTTCTCATGTGCACCAAACATAGTGATAAACGAGAAGCCTGCTGGATGGAATCTTTTATAGCATCTACCGCGAAACACAGAGCTCTGGGAATGTCAGAGAACTCTTCTGCTTGTTGGGTAGGCATGTCCTTTAACATCTCTTTTGTCTGGTCTTTTAATGCCTGACAAACTCCAATTGCAGCTACCGCTGGCTGCACCACTGCTCCTGCCGTAGCAAAGGATGCTTTTAAAAGTGTCTCTAATCTTTTATCAACCGGATCTTTAAACATATGTATGTTTTCCACCGGGCAAGTTAGTGATTTATTCACACACGAGATGGCTGCATCCACTATTGGGAGCCTCCACTTCTTGGAGAATTTTTCCTCCATGGGATAAATGACCGCAAATCTTTTCGGTGGCAGAAAAATCCTGTCCGGCCGTACCCAATCCCAAAAGATCAATTCCTCCAAGAGAGGATGGACCGGAAAAACTGCGTTGCTTAACGGGGCTTTCAAAGAGCCCAGAGAGGATACCGGAGGAACCTGAGGTTCTGGCAATGGTAAACTAAATGCCGAGCGGACCATGTCCGTCAAAGACTGTACCCACAGTCTCTCTGTCTGGGAGTCTGAAAATGGTTCCTCAGAGGTAGACCCCTCCATCCCTGAACCCTCTTGGTTCAGGTCCAGTTGATCCTCCTGTGATTCCAATTCCTCCGGAGAGAGAATCTCAGCATCTGAGGATACACCCCCTGGTGATGGGGATCTAACCCGTTTCTTACCAGGAATAGCTCTAGCGATCAATGCCGCTATTCTCTCTTCTAGCCCCCCTAGGGATACGGCTAGCATCTCCTCTGTGATAAACACAGGGCTGGGCTGATCTGGGCCAGCCTCCGCACCAGATCCCCCTAATGGCTCATCCAAGGCGCTCCTTAAATTAATAAGCTGCGGGGAAAGAATCGGCATATCAGAATCAGAAAGGGAACCCTTTTGTTTTTTGGTCTTTTTTGTACCCTTTGACCCCGAACCCTTGGAAGCCATAATACAGACTGTAGTGGGCAGGAGTACAAATTTCAGAGTTTAGGGGAGAATAGATCACTTAGTGTCCCCAAAAACTGATGGGCCCGTATGTTGGTTTTTTCTTTTTTTTTTTTTTTTTTTTTAAATAATTATATATTATATATTATATATTTTCCTTGACAACATACAGTGACCCTACTTTAAGTTTGCCAGCCTCCAACCTGCTGCAAAATAAGGGGGATTCTTGGCTTAACAATAAAGGCATTGGAACAAAGTCCACATGTACTACCCCTCTTCCGCCACCGGGAGTCACTGTTCTGCCGCTCTGCGTCCTCTCCTTGAAAGATCAGCCTCAGACTGAGCACTGACAAAGCCTGCTGTCTATAACAGCACAAAGGCGCGCCCCTGTATGACGCCGCAGGCCCGCCCCCCCCCGCCCTCCTGTCTGGACGGCGCGAAAAACGTCAATAAGACGTGCGCGCGCGCGCGCGTATGCCGGAAACAGGAGGAACATGGAGGAGCCGCGCTGCTGGAGATCCAGGCACGCAGAAACAGGCGGCAGATTCAAACCCCCGGCCAGGTAGGACTCTCTCAAGGCCCCTAGGGATCCTTACTAGCCCTAGGAAGAAACAGCAGGTTAGCTAGCAACACATATTTAAACAGGGGGGCCTAGTGATGGGGGAGAAAGGGTGTCATCCTGTCTTTTAGACATAGTGATCACGGTTGCCCATGCAGAGCATACTTAGGCTATCCCCCCTTTTAGGTTACCCCGGGGAGCCTGCTGTCGAACCAAGTCCCGCAGGCTCCCCCTTACCTGCTCCATGCTGCAGGATGTTTGACCAGGCAAACTGATCCAATCTTCTCCCATCTCCGTGGGTAGCGTAGTAGACCTTCAGGCCCTGGGGTCCTATGAAGGTACCCACTGTCCTGGACCTATATAGCACCCTGGCAAACAGGAACTTTATGGTTTTGCAAACTCCAAGTCCTGGGCCCAGGGTCCAGCCCTCCAAAGAGGAGCATTATAGGCAAAACCCCACGGTCTGGGGCCCGGGTACTGTCCACTTTGGCACTGAGGCTCCTTGGACAGATCCGGTTAGCCCGCCCTTAATCCCAAGGATGTGGAGCAAAGCTATTCCGTGACCAACACCTAAGACACTGGCGAAAAAACTGAGGGACTCCCTCTAGGGGAGGGGGTTATATAGGGAGGGGACTTCCTGTTTGAAGATTGCCAGTGTCCACACCTGAAGGTACTCCATATAACCCACATAGTAATGAATATGCCGCTCTGTGTCCCGTGATGTACGAGAAAGAAATAACATTCGTACGAACGGGAATGCACATATCTAGAAGTCAAGCTAACGGACGCACTACGAGCACACAGGGGTACGATACACTGGCCAGAGGGGACATGGGCACATGGAGGGGCAGACACTTGGTGGAGGATACCCCAGGAAGAAGACGCTACAAACACACAGGAAAAAATCCCAGTAAAAATAGGATTTTATGAGTTCATGGATGGACACAGCAGCTTGACCTTAGGGGTATTAACCCCAAACAAACCAGAACTCCTCAACGGAGGAACTTCAACCTCAAACAGCCGCCTGCAGAACCTTGCGGCCGAAGGAGGCATCTAGTGTGGACTGACGACCAGGTCGCTGCCTTACACATCTGTAAAACAGACGACTGATGGCGAAAAGCCCAAGTGGCACCGATCGTCCTGGTCGAATGAGCCGTAACCGGGAAGGGGGGCACCCGCCCCTTTAGGGCATAGGCCTGAAGCACGACCTGCCTGATCCACCTAGAAATGGTGGCCAACGAGACCGTCAGACCTTTCTTAGGACCAGTCACCGACACGAACAGTGAGTCCGACTTCCGAAACGGTGCCGTAGCAGACAAGTACACCCGTAGGGCTCGAACCACATCCAAGGAATGCAACGCTGTCTCTTTCGGGTTCGCCAGCCGAGGACACAAGGATGGGAGAACAATGTCCTCATTAATGTAAAAAGCCGAAACAACCATAGGAAGGAATGACGGCTGCGGCTGCAGCACCACCTTATCCCTGTGGATGACCAAGTAGGGAGCCTTGCAAGACAAGGCCGCCAGTTCAGATACCCATCTGACCGATGTGATTGCCACTAGAAAAACCACCTTCTGGGAAAGAAGTCAGTAAAGGGGTTTCCCGAATGTCCTCAATTTTGAAGCACCAAAATAACTAAATTCAAGTCCCATGGGGGCAGTGGAGGGCGCACAGGAGGGGCCACATGCCGAACCCCCTGCACAAACGTACGCACCAGAGAGTGCGCCGCCAAGGGTCGCTGAAAGAAAACAGCCAAGGCCGAAATCTGCCCCTTAATCGTACTTAGGGAAAGAGCCTGATCCACTCCACGCTGTAAGAGCAGAATCCGGGACATCACGTATGTACGGGGGTGCCATTTCATCTCCTCACACATAGAGATGTAAGCCTTCCACGTACGATGGTAAATCATCCGTGAAGTAGACTTCCGTGCTCGTAGCATGGTAGAGATGACCGAGTCCGACAGGCCTCGGTCCCTCAGCACCCGGCTCTCAATAGCCACGCCATTAAAGCCAACGACTGTCAAGCAGGATGAAAGATAGGGCCCTGCGACAGAATGTCCTCTCACAGAGGCAGGCGGCATGGAACGTCTGCCACCAGACGCACCAGATCTGCGTACCAGGGGCGGCGAGGCCAATCCGGAGCGATCAGGATTGTTGGTATCCCTTCGGCTTCCACCCTGTGCAGCAGACGAGGAAGAAGCTTCAGGAGTGGGGAAGGCGTAGATTAGGCAATAGTGACCCCACCAACGCATCTGATGCGTCCGCCCACGGGTCTCTTGACCTGGCCACGAACTGTGACACCTTCCGATTGAGACAGGACGCCAGAAGAGCCACGTCTGGAGTGCCCCATTTCAGACACAGACTCTGAAACATATCCGAGTGTAGCGACCATTCTCCTTGGTCTAGCTTTTGGCGACTTAGGAAGTCCGCCTGCTAATTATGTACCCCCGGAATGTACACTTTGGCCCACTGGAGGATGTGCACGACATCCGCCGCTACAGCCGAGCTCTGTGTGCCCCCTTGATGATTGACATGATTTCCCGGCCCGAAGTACTGAAGATGTCAGCCACCACACTAGGGAGGACCTGACCAGGCGACTCACCCGGACCTGGTAATCCAGAGATGAAGGGCGCTTGTCCCAACTTGACAGAATTTCTCTCTAACACTCGAGTGTGGAATTGAGCATACGGAACCGGCTCAAAGGAGGCCGCCATCAGACCCAGAACTCAAATGCAAAAGCGAAGTGACAACCACTTCTGGGTCGCCAACCGCTGAACCGCCGATCGCAGTGTCTGTAGTTTCTCCTCTGGGAGGAAAACTCTCACCTCCGAGGAATCCAGGACCAACCCCAGGTATTCCTGAGATGGCAACAACACTGACTTCTGAACATTTAGCAGCCAACCGAATTCCCGGAGGGTCTGACAGGTGATAGACACATCTAACTTTGAGCTTGAAGAAGCTCTCAGGAGGACGCCCACGAGAGCGATCCCGCGATGCCTCAGCAGGGCCAGAATCGAGCGTGAAACACTCGGCGCCGAAGCCAGGCCGAAAGGGAGGGTCACAAATTGAAAGTGGTCCTCCCCCACCGCAAAGCGCAGAAATCTCTGGTGCTTTGCGCATATGGGGATATGCAGGTAAACGTCCTTGATATCAAAAGACGCCAGAAAATCGCCCTGATGGAGCGCTGCCACTACAGAGCGAACCGACTCCATCCTGAACTTTTGCACTTTGACAAAACAGTTGAGGGCCTTGAGATCCAGGATTGGACGGACCCCTTCATTCTTGGGGGCTACAAACAGATTGGAGTAAAACCCCTGAAACCGTTCCAGTAAAGGAACCGGAACGATCACCCCCCTGACCAGCAGATCCTGAACAGCCCCAAACAGGGCCTCCAGACGACCCGGAGGAAGCTGGAGGTTGGAAGGGAAGAATCTGTCTGGCGGACAAGAGAGAAACTTGTACCCCGAGGAAACTACTTTGCAAATCCACTGGTCGGAAAGAAGAGACCTCCAGTGAGCGGTGAAGCCGGCACCCCACACGGTTTTTCCGCAGGCTTGTTGGGCTTGCGTGGAACCAGGGGCGCTTCTGCCCTTTAGCAGACGCCTTAGTGCCCTGGGAACGTTTACCTGCCGCACCGGGCGGACGAAAAAAATAAACGATTGGGGGCGGTAAAGGAGGGCGCTTGCCTATGGCGAGGCTCCTTACCAGATTGTGGGAGCAGAGTGCTCTTACCTCCCGTGGCATCTTTTATGATGTCATCCAGAGACGCCCCAAAAAGCCGTTCACCCTTAAAGGGTAAGTCCACCAACGCCTTTTTAGAAGACTGGTCCGCAGACCAACACTTCAGCCAGACAAGGCGGCGCAACACCACCGCATAGGCCGAGGCTCTGGAGAGATAGGGAGGCATATCCAGGGCCGACTTAAATTTAAGGCCCTGCACCAACAGGTCGGCCAGCGCCACACAGTCCGCAGGGGCATCATGCTCCTCCAACTCCTGAAGAAACAACTTTGCCCGTTCGGTTAGTGTCTGACACCAGAGCCCCGGCCAAGACCGGTCTCACCGCCGACCCTACCACTGCGAACATAGAGCAGGCCACAGCCTCAGCTCTCCTATCTGTGGGGTCCTTGAAAGCGGGAGCCCCTTCCACAGGCAATGTGGTAGCCTTGTCCAGTCTGGACACAGGGGGGTCTACCGACGGAGGCGCAGTCCACCTTTTTAGGAAGTCCTCCTTAAAAGGGTAACGGACCTCCATCCATCTTCCCATCAACTCTGTCCAGTTTCCCTGTCCCTGCTGAAGAAAAGCATCCCCACCACATGAGACACCAAACTATATCCCATTCACCAGTCAGTAAGTTGAGGCAGACGGATTAGCAGCAGGAGCTCACAACGGCACACGTCTCCTAGGAGTAGGAGCGTGCGTGCTATAGCTCCAGGCAGGTGTAGGCTAGCAGGCAGGCAGGGTTCCCCAGCTCCAGCCTCAGCACAGCCGCATCTGATCCAGGTTAACCTCCACCCGTCTATAGCACTCCCCCCCCCCCTCCTTTGAGCACCATCTGGCTCCATCTCACAGGTAAATCCTGCCTGTCTCCCCCAGGATCAAGGGCGGCCGTCCTTTTCAGGATAGCCGCGGCGTTTCTAGCCCTGGGAATCAGCTCACCTCACCCCAGACCACAACCGAGGCACCCCCCCCTCGTCCCCCCCTCCCCACCGCTGGTTTCCCGGCTGTTTCGCTGGTCAGCGCCAGCCACGCTAGGTCTGCGGCAGCCGCGGCTTAGGAAAGACCGCGGCTTCAACCGCGGCCTAGCGGCGCACCGCTTCAGCACCCTGCATCGCCCCCAGTTTCGCCCAACACACCCCCCCCTCACCCGTGGAAGTCCCCATCCACCTTTGTTTCAGGTGTAAATTCCAGCCAGTGAGTGGCCCCCGGCTTGGGCCCTGTGACAGGCCGTCGGCCAGCTTGGTACAACCCCCCAGCAGCAACTACACCCTTCACCCCATCCCCTCACAATTCATCAGCTTTTGATCCAGGGTCTCAACTGATCGCCTCTGAGGGATCAGGAAGGAATTTTTTTCCCTGCCCAGCATATTGGCATAGATGAACCAGGTTTTTTTTTGCCTTCCTCTGGACCAAAAATAAAGCTTGGAGAGAGGGGATTCAAGGAATCTGCTCCCCACCGCCACCTGACCACCAACTCCTCCCCCTCCCCCGGGCCACTATGGCTAAATCGGCAGTATTCTGCAGAAACCATTTGGGGCCTGAGGCAATTCGCCACAAAGATACCAGCCGTCACCAAAAAGGCCCTAAGAATTGAGCAACTTTTGAGGATCGATCGACGATCAACAGTCAGAAAATTCAGTCACCCACCTCAACGTAAGCACATAGTCACCCACCTCAACGCAAGCACATATCATGTGCTTTGATCAATACTAGATCGGCAGTAAGACACCGATTAGAAATCCATGATTTCATTCTACAACACGATTTAGACTGTCTCTTTATTACAGAGAGCGCTCACAGCCGACTGTAACACCATTCTAGGAGAACTGGTGCCAGAAAACTACCGTATTATCACTGAAAACAGAATAGGGCAAAGAGGAGGAGGACTGGCGGTGATCCACAAGACTCACCTTGTGATCTCTAAACCAGCCCTTCAGTACTCGCTTCCATTTATGGAAACCCTTACATTCTTCTCTGCTATAGGCCACCTGGGCCTAAATCGCAGTTTTTACCCTCATGGACGGAGATCTTCTCCACTTACACCCTGAACAGCAAACACCTTTTGCTGCTCGGGGATTTCAATCTCTGGGCCAATTCCTCACAAGACCCCGTTGCCGACGCCTGTATTGACCACCTGGAAGGATTAGGCCTTCAGCAACTAGTACGTGGGCCCACACATGCTTCAGGTCACACACTCGATCTCATCTTCAGACAAAATCTGAAAATAAGTATTTTGGAAAATGAACCGTTGCCATGGTCAGATCACCATGCAATTAAATTCATAATTTCCAAAACTGCCCTATTGATAAAAACACCTAAGCCGGTGACAACACACTGGACACACTGCTCCATTCGGAACTCTTCAAATCTACCTTGGGAAATAAAATTAAAACAATTCAACCAGGTCAAACTGCCGCAGACACACTGGATGCCATAAATGCAGCCCTACTACAGTGAGCCGACTTAGTAGCGCCGAAACGCAAAGCCCTTACCCGGAAAAACAAGGCAGGCTGGTTCAACAACCAGCTATCGCTACTGAAGCAAGAGCGTAGAAGGGCAGAAGCCGCCTGGAAAAGAAGCGCTTCTGAGGAGAACCTCTCCACCTACAAAGTAGCAACAAGAAAATACCGCAAAGAAATCTTCAAAGCCAAGAAAAAATATTTTTCTGAGGCTATCAACAGCGCCCTAAACCGCCCACGTGAACTCTTCAAGCTGGTCACTCAGACCATGAATCCAGACTGTCTTGAAGCCCCCAACTCAGACACCCAAGAATTTTGCAATGAATTGTCGGATTTCTTCATCAATAATATTGAGAGAATACGGGAAAGCGTTCCGCAAAACAATACCCCTGAGCAACCACACAGCACCCGGAGGAACATTCTACAACCAACAAAGTTCACTCTGGAACCTATCTCCATCGATGCCACAGAAAATATCATCGGCGCATTGCGTAACAGCACTTCGCCTAATGATATCATCCCCACTAAGCTGCTAAAGGAATGTGCCGATATCCTGGCGCCTCCCATCACGCAGCTTATAAACCAGTCATTTAAGGAAGGCATAGTGCCCTTCCTGCTGAAAGAGGGTATAATCCAGCCCATCTTGAAGAAACCCACCCTAGACCCCAAGGACCCTACCCACCGCCGTCCCATAACAGGCCTAAACATTCTATCCAAGATAATGGAGAAAGTGGTGGTACAACAGCTGCAACAGCATCTAGATACCCATAATCTACTTGATCCATTCCAATCAGGCTTCCGTCCCGTACACGGGACGGAAACAGCACTGCTCAAAATATGGGACGACGTTCTGGAGGCCGCAGGCGAAGGAGAATCTTGTCTCCTGGTTCTGTTGGACCTAAGCACAGCCTTTGACACGGTAGACCACAAACTGCTACCGACTCGGCTGGCTGAGGTAGCCGGAGTCACAGAGAGTGATTTACCATGGTTTCCCTCCTTTTTGGGAAACCGATCGCAAACAGTGAAATTGGGACCTTTCACTTCTGGAAAACGCACTGTGTCATGTGGAGTCCCTCAAGGATCACCCCTGTCACCGGTGCTCTTCAACATCTATCTTCGTCCTCTCTTTGAAGTCATCAGTAGTCAACAACTACTTTATCACTCATATGCAGACAACACACAACTGTATTTTCGCATCTGCAATAGAAAGGATCGTCATCTCAGCTTAGAGAAATGCCTCTCTTTGATAGAAAACTGGATGACTAAGAGTTATCTCAAACTCAACAATTCCAAAACAGAACTCCTTCTGTTTCACAACAGTCGCAAGAGTCAACTGGCAACAACCTGGACACCTCCGCCCATTCTGGGCCAGATCATCTCCCCGAGCGCCAAAGTCAAAAGTCTCGGGGGAATTTTTGACACCCACATGACAACGGACGCATAAATAGGGTCAGTAGTCAGCGGATCTCACCATCTGCTGCGCCTACTACGCAGGCTTATTCCATTTATTCCCAAAGAAGACGTAGCGGTCGTGGTGGGAACAATTGTGAACTCCAGACTGGATTATGCAAATGCCCTTTACCTCGGACTCCCCGAGTACCAAATCGCTCGTCTGTAAGTCGTCCAACATACGGCCGCTAGACTTGTGACTGGAAAAAAACCTGGGAATCCATCTCACCTTCACTGAGATCCCTTCACTGGTTACCAGTAAAAGACGGAATCGCTTTTAAAGCCCTCTGTCTGACACATAAGTGCATCCATGGAAAAGCCCCCCAATATCTTTGCGATAAAATAGAAGCCCACAATCCCAATCGCGTTCTGCGATCCAGCGACCAAAAATTGGTCAAAAGTACCCAAGGCCAGATTCAAGTCCAAAGGAGAAAGAAGGTTTGCGGTCCAAGGTCCCAGACTATGGAACGCTTTACCAACCACCTGACCTTCAGAAGACAGATAAAAACTCTGCTCTTTTGAGGTTATGAGATACTGGAACAACGAGCGCCCAGAGGCGATTTAGTTCGCATGTGTTGCGCTATATAGGTTTTTCATTCATTCAAAAGTTTCTGCGGCCGATCAAATTTTTTGTACAAAATTTTTTCCAGATAAGGAACACAAGGAAACATTTTTGCAGTGCCACTTACCCGTCCTGCGACCACCGGCTGGAGGCATCCCGGACAGACCCAACGTCCGCACAGTTACGGCATGGCTGTCGGCCCGGCACACTGTGACTCGGACATAGAGACCGGTCATATGTGTGCCCTGGAGCGTATAGCTCACCGGCCACCCCTGGAGCAACGGGGCAGGTCGTGGACGGCCCAGCGCGTAGCTAAAGGCCGGCACACGCTCGATGGCCAAACATGGGGGGACTACAAGGATGGAGGATCCAACCTGTCACCCAGTCGGCAGTTGATTGTAGATCTCAGGATCAAAAAATGCAGGAAAAACAAAAAGAAAAGCGAGAAAATTGCAAAAAACAAACCCCAGAGCACATGGGCCCAGAGGAGCCATGTCATCTCCTAACGCTAGGCAGAAAAAAAACTGAGGCTGCAGATGCAGAGAGGGATGTACAGGGGGACCCGCCCCCTGGGAGGGGCTGTACTGTGTGGTACTCGGGGGATCCGCCCCCTGGGAGGTGCTGTACTGTGTGGAGTGTTTAACACTTAACATGCCGTATTTTTTCTGCCTAGTCATCTCCTAAAAGGGAGGATAATACCCTAAGGGCAATTGCTGCTGTGTCCGTCCATGAACGGAAGAGGAAGGAACGAAGCCGGAATTCTGATCACCACAAAACTGACAATTTAATGTCACAAATAATAATAATACATCCTAAAAACAATCTGTACAAATATATGTCCATGTCATAGTGATCCCCCTCAAACTGGGCGTGTCCATGTCATAGCGATCCCCCTCAAACTGGGCGTGTCCATGTCATAGCGATCCCCCTCAAACTGGGCGTGTCCATGTCATAGCGACCCCCCTCAAACTGGGCGTGTCCACATCATAGTGATTCCCCCCAAACTCAGCGTGTCCATGTCATAGTGAACCCCTTCTAACTAGGCATGTCCACGTCATAGCAACCCCCCTCAAACTGGGTGTGTTCATGTCAGTGATTCCCCCCAAACTGGGCGTGTCCATGATCCCCTCAAAGTAGGCATGTCCATTGTATGGATCATCCTCAGAGTGGGTGTGTCCATGTCACACTAATTCTCCTCAGAATGGGCGTGTCCATGTCACACTAATCCTCCTCAAAGTGGGCGTGTCCATGTCACACTAATCCTCCTCAAAGTGGGCGTGTCCATGTCACAACAATCCTCCTCGGAGTGGGCGTGTCCATGTCACACTAATCCTCCTCAGACTGGGTGTGTCCATCATGGATCCTCCTCAGAATGGGAGTGTCCAGGTCACACTAGTCCCCCACGGAGTGGGCAAGTCCATGTCACTCTAATCCTCCTCAGACTGGGTGTGTCCATCATGGATCCTCCTCAGAGTGGGCGTGTCCATGTCACTCTAATCCTCCTCAGAGTGGGCAGCTTCCGGATCAGACACGTTCTCCTCCAGCACTACGGCGTCCTCCTCTTCCTCCTCCTCGTCTGAACTGGTAACACAACTCGTCTGGAAGAGACTGATGAGTTCCCGGAATCGCTGAGCCACCTGCGGGGAGGAAGAAGAATTAGGATCACCATGAAAACGTGGGACTGTGGACTCACCGTAAAATCTTTTCCTTGGAGTCGATTAGGGAATTGGTGCTCCTCAGGTACCCCCAACAGGCCGTGTTTTGGGAATTTCTCTCGGATAAAATACCAAGTCATGGACTCTGATAGATAAAGGAAAACCTGCAAACCCGGCCTGTTGGGGGTACTTGAGGGGACACGGGATGTCATTGGGGTGGATTGGGTGTAATATGTATTGTCATAGTGTCGCCCCCCCCCGGTGTTAGTCCCCCCCGCACCCCGCTCTACAAACGCTGGGTGAGTCCCGTCTGGTAGGTTCCTGAGGTTGGAGAGAGGAGTTTGCAGAGTGAAGATATGTCACCGGCCAATGGGCCGCCTGGGGGGTGTGTCCGCTCTGCAAACACATGATCGATTTAGCGGATGTGCGCTCGTGTCACCTCTGTGTGCCTGATCCACATATTTGTGGTGCCGCGGGGGCGTACACCTGCAGATAAGCTCCAACCAGCAGGAACGGTGCTCATTGGTTGTTGTATTTTTCATATTTCATTTGTAAGAACTAATGTGGGAGGGATTTCCTGTATTGTCACATCCTTTCCTGTGTGGAGGTCACATCCTGTGATGTCACTTCCCATGGAGGAGGCGATTGGCTGCTGGAGCCATCACTTCCTGTTTGTGAACGCTTTTGTTATTTACAAATAAAAGGCGGAGCTCGCTGGTCAGGGATGCCGACGGAGATGAGAACAAGGCTGAGGGGATGAATGAGAAATGGAGTGATGGGAAAGGAGGAATCCGAGATTCCCGAGGACAGGGAAAGGAGGAATCTGAGAACCCCAGAGGACAGGGAAAGGAGGAATCCGAGAACCTCCGAGGACACGGAAAGGAGGAATCTGAGAACCCCCGAGGACAGGGAAAGGAGGAATCTGAAAACCCCCGAAGACAGGGAAAGGAGGAATCTGAGAACCTCCAAGGACAGGGAAAGGAGGAATCTGAGAACCTCCGAGGACAGGGAAAGGAGGAATCTGAGAACCTCCGAGGACAGGGAAAGGAGGAATCTGAGAACCTCCGAGGACACGGAAAGGAGGAATCAGAGAACCTCCGAGGACACGGAAAGGAGGAATCCGAGAACCCCAGAGGACAGGGAAAGGAGGATTCTGAGAACCCCAGAGGACAGGGAAAGGAGGAATCTGAGAACCTCCGAGGACACGGAAAGGAGGAATCCGAGAACCCCAGAGGACAGGGAAAGGAGGATTCTGAGAACCCCAGAGGACAGGGAAAGGAGGAATCTGAGAACCTCCGAGGACACGGAAAGGAGGAATCCGAGAACCCCAGAGGACAGGGAAAGGAGGAATCTGAGAACCTCCGAGGACAGGGAAAGGAGGATTCTGAGAACCTCAGAGGACAGGGAAAGGAGGAATCTGAGAACCCCAGAGGACAGGGAAAGGAGGAATCCGAGAACCCCAGAGGACAGGGAAAGGAGGAATCAGAGAACCTCCAAGGACAGGGAAAGGAGGAATCTGAGAACCCCCGAGGACAGGGAAAGGAGGAATCTGAGAACCCCCGAGGACAGGGAAAGGAGGAATCCGAGAACCCCAGAGGACAGGGAAAGGAGGATTCTGAGAACCTCCGAGGACAGGGAAAGGAGGAATCAGAGAACCCCCGAGGACACGGAAAGGAGGAATCAGAGAACCTCCGAGGACACGGAAAGGAGGAATCAGAGAACCTCCGAGGACACGGAAAGGAGGAATCAGAGAACCTCCGAGGACAGGGAAAGGAGGAATCTGAGAACCTCCGAGGACACGGAAAGGAGGAATCTGAGAACCTCCGAGGACACGGAAAGGAGGAATCAGAGAACCTCCGAGGACACGGAAAGGAGGAATCTGACAACCCCCGAGGACAGGGAAAGGAGGGATCCGAGAACCCCAGAGGACAGGGAAAGGAGGGATCTGAGAACCCCAGAGGACAGGGTAAAATGGAATCTGACAACCCCCGAGGACAGGGAAAGGAGGAAACCGAGAACCCGCGAGGACAGGGAAAGGAGGAATCTGAGAACCCCCGAGGACAGGGAAAGGAGGAATCTGAGAACCCCCGAGGACAGGGAAAGGAGGAATCTGAGAACCCCCGAGGACAGGGAAAGGAGGAATCTGAGAACCCCCGAGGACAGGGAAAGGAGGAATCCGAGAACCCCCGAGGACAGGGAAAGGAGGAATCCGAGAACCTCCGAGGACACGGAAAGGAGGAATCCGAGAACCTCCGAGGACAGGGAAAGGAGGAATCCGAGAACCTCCGAGGACAGGGAAAGGAGGAATCCGAGAACCCCCGAGGACAGGGAAAGGAGGAATCCGAGAACCCCCAAGGACAGGGAAAGGAGGAATCCGAGAACCCCCGAGGACAGGGAAAGGAGGAATCTGAAAACCCCCGAAGACAGGGAAAGGAGGAATCTGAGAACCTCCAAGGACAGGGAAAGGAGGAATCCGAGAACCTCCGAGGACACGGAAAGGAGGAATCCGAGAACCTCCGAGGACAGGGAAAGGAGGAATCCGAGAACCCCCGAGGACAGGGAAAGGAGGAATCCGAGAACCCCAGAGGACAGGGAAAGGAGGAATCAGAGAACCCCCGAGGACACGGAAAGGAGGAATCAGAGAACCTCCGAGGACACGGAAAGGAGGAATCAGAGAACCTCCGAGGACACGGAAAGGAGGAATCAGAGAACCTCCAAGGACAGGGAAAGGAGGAATCAGAGAACCTCCGAGGACAGGGAAAGGAGGGATCCGAGAACCCCCGAGGACAGGGAAAGGAGGGATCCGAGAACCCCCGAGGACAGGGAAAGGAGGAATCTGAGAACCTCCAAGGACAGGGAAAGGAGGAATCCGAGAACCTCCGAGGACAGGGAAAGGAGGGATCCGAGAACCCCAGAGGACAGGGAAAGGAGGGATCCGAGAACCTCCGAGGACACGGAAAGGAGGAATCCGAGAACCTCCGAGGACAGGGAAAGGAGGAATCTGAGAACCCCAGAGGACAGGGTAAAATGGAATCTGACAACCCCCGAGGACAGGGAAAGGAGGAATCCGAGAACCCCCGAGGACAGGGAAAGGAGGAATCCGAGATCCCCAAGGACAGGGAAAGGAGGAATCTGAGAACCCCCGAGGACAGGGAAAGGAGGAATCCAAGGAGGAATCCAAGAACCTCCGAGAACAGGGAAAGGAGGAATCAGAGAACCTCCGAGGACAAGGAAAGGAGGAATCTGAGAACCCCAGAGGACAAGGAAAGGAGGAATCCAAGAACCCCCGAGGACAGGGAAAGGAGGAATCTGAGAACCCCAGAGGACAGGGTAAAATGGAATCCGAGATCCCCGAGGACAGGGAAAGGAGGAATCCGAGAACAGGGAAAGGAGGAATCCGAGAACCCCCGAGGACAGGGAAAGGAGGAATCCGAGAACAGGGAAAGGAGGAATCTGAGAACCTCCGAGGACAAGGAAAGGAGGAATCTGAGAACCCCAGAGGACAAGGAAAGGAGGAATCCGAGAACCCCCGAGGACAGGGAAAGGAGGAATCCGAGAACCCCAGAGGACAGGGAAAGGAGGAATCTGAGAACCCCAGAGGACAGGGAAAGGAGGAATCCGAGAACCCCTGAGGACAGGGAAAGGAGGAATCTGAGAACCCCAGAGGACAGGGAAAGGAGGAATCCGAGAACCCCTGAGGACAGGGAAAGGAGGAATCCGAGAACCCCCGAGGACAGGGAAAGGAGGAATCCGAGAACCCCCGAGGACAGGGAAAGGAGGAATCCAAGGAGGAATCCGAGAACCTCCGAGGACAGGGAAAGGAGGAATCTGAGAACCCCCGAGGACAGGGAAAGGAGGAATCTGAGAACCCCCGAGGACAGGGAAAGGAGGAATCCGAGAACCCCCGAGGACAGGGAAAGGAGGAATCCGAGAACCCCCGAGGACAGGGAAAGGAGGAATCTGAAAACCCCCGAAGACAGGGAAAGGAGGAATCTGAGAACCTCCAAGGACAGGGAAAGGAGGAATCCGAGAACCTCCGAGGACACGGAAAGGAGGAATCCGAGAACCTCCGAGGACAGGGAAAGGAGGAATCCGAGAACCCCCAAGGACAGGGAAAGGAGGAATCCGAGAACCCCCAAGGACAGGGAAAGGAGGAATCCGAGAACCCCCGAGGACAGGGAAAGGAGGAATCTGAAAACCCCCGAAGACAGGGAAAGGAGGAATCTGAGAACCTCCAAGGACAGGGAAAGGAGGAATCCGAGAACCTCCGAGGACACGGAAAGGAGGAATCCGAGAACCTCCGAGGACAGGGAAAGGAGGAATCCGAGAACCCCCGAGGACAGGGAAAGGAGGAATCCGAGAACCCCAGAGGACAGGGAAAGGAGGAATCAGAGAACCCCCGAGGACACGGAAAGGAGGAATCAGAGAACCTCCGAGGACACGGAAAGGAGGAATCAGAGAACCTCCGAGGACACGGAAAGGAGGAATCAGAGAACCTCCAAGGACAGGGAAAGGAGGAATCAGAGAACCTCCGAGGACAGGGAAAGGAGGGATCCGAGAACCCCCGAGGACAGGGAAAGGAGGGATCCGAGAACCCCCGAGGACAGGGAAAGGAGGAATCTGAGAACCTCCAAGGACAGGGAAAGGAGGAATCCGAGAACCTCCGAGGACAGGGAAAGGAGGGATCCGAGAACCCCAGAGGACAGGGAAAGGAGGGATCCGAGAACCTCCGAGGACACGGAAAGGAGGAATCCGAGAACCTCCGAGGACAGGGAAAGGAGGAATCTGAGAACCCCAGAGGACAGGGTAAAATGGAATCTGACAACCCCCGAGGACAGGGAAAGGAGGAATCCGAGAACCCCCGAGGACAGGGAAAGGAGGAATCCGAGATCCCCAAGGACAGGGAAAGGAGGAATCTGAGAACCCCCGAGGACAGGGAAAGGAGGAATCCAAGGAGGAATCCAAGAACCTCCGAGAACAGGGAAAGGAGGAATCAGAGAACCTCCGAGGACAAGGAAAGGAGGAATCTGAGAACCCCAGAGGACAAGGAAAGGAGGAATCCAAGAACCCCCGAGGACAGGGAAAGGAGGAATCTGAGAACCCCAGAGGACAGGGTAAAATGGAATCCGAGATCCCCGAGGACAGGGAAAGGAGGAATCCGAGAACAGGGAAAGGAGGAATCCGAGAACCCCCGAGGACAGGGAAAGGAGGAATCCGAGAACAGGGAAAGGAGGAATCTGAGAACCTCCGAGGACAAGGAAAGGAGGAATCTGAGAACCCCAGAGGACAAGGAAAGGAGGAATCCGAGAACCCCCGAGGACAGGGAAAGGAGGAATCCGAGAACCCCAGAGGACAGGGAAAGGAGGAATCTGAGAACCCCAGAGGACAGGGAAAGGAGGAATCCGAGAACCCCTGAGGACAGGGAAAGGAGGAATCTGAGAACCCCAGAGGACAGGGAAAGGAGGAATCCGAGAACCCCTGAGGACAGGGAAAGGAGGAATCCGAGAACCCCCGAGGACAGGGAAAGGAGGAATCCGAGAACCCCCGAGGACAGGGAAAGGAGGAATCCAAGGAGGAATCCGAGAACCTCCGAGGACAGGGAAAGGAGGAATCTGAGAACCTCCGAGGACAAGGAAAGGAGGAATCTGAGAACCCCCGAGGACAGGGAAAGGAGGAATCCGAGAACCCCCGAGGACAGGGAAAGGAGGAATCCGAGAACCCCCCGAGGACAGGGAAAGGAGGAATCTGAGAACCCCAGAGGACACGGAAAGGAGGAATCTGACAACCCCAGAGGACACGGAAAGGAGGAATCCGAGAACCCCCGAGGACAGGGAAAGGAGGAATCTTCGCTTGGAGGTCACATGACTGAAGAGTGGTCTTATAGGGACCTTCAGGAACATGAATTATGACCTTCAGCCACCCTATGCCCCTTTTGGGCATAGGGTGGCTAGTAAATCATAATTCTATTGTTGTTTGAATTCTATTGATAAAAGTATGTGATGGAAGCCCCCCATGGTGTGAAGGGGGGTGGAGATTTCACTGTCCCTGCATAAAAAGCTGAGAAGAAACCATTAAAGTGTTCATTCATTTTGAAACCAGAAGATAGAGCTGTCAGTCTCATTTTCTGGGGAATTGATATGGATCGTGTCTGCTGGATTGTCGGATAAGCTGTCGTGGGTGGATGGAGGGTTGTAAATGGTGGTGTCCGTTACAGGCGCTCTGACAGGTCGGTCGCGGCACAGTGTGCGGAGACTGACCCGTCCTCTGTATGCTCAGCTCAGGATTTAGCGGTTTGACGCCCCTATTTAATGTCATTGAGTTGGAGCAGAACCCCTGGAACCGTTCTACCCTGGGTGTGGGGAAGTGACCTCCTCTCTCTCAGAGGGGGGGGGGGGGGCGGTGGAAGACACAGAGTGGGGGAGGGAGGTGGGAGCGGGTTGGGATAACAGACAGGTAACCCTTCAGTCGTGACCCGGAGTGGGCGGAGTCTCACCTCAGAAGGACTCTTGTTGCCGAGTTGCTCGGAGACGGCTCCGAACGTCTGGTCATGCGCTCCTCGCTCCTGGCACATGGTGAGGATGACTCGATCCGCCTCCCTGCAGAGACACGGGGACATCAGAGGACAATCACTACGAGGATGATCTGCAGGATCACACAGCAACCAGAATTCAGTCGGGACAGCTGTGATTGGTCGCTTTGGATTACTGCAGCTCACCCGAAACACTTTGCTGTCAGCCAATCAGAAAGCCTCCTGATGACACCTACCTGGTCCACACAATGACCTTCTCTCCGCTGGAGCTGAGGCGAATGTTCTTGGCGCACACCGTGAGCGTCTGCTCCTCCTGATCGGCGGCAGGCTGGAGGGCAGAGTTCTCATCGGTGGGGGTCGGCTCGCAGAGGGAGGTGGTGGGTGTGGGGCAGCGGGTGGCGCCCTCTGCCGGAGTACCGGGATTTTCCACACTGTTTGGGGTGCAGGGACCAGAATGGGACTGTGGGGAGCGCTCACTCTCTTTTTCGATTGGGGCAGGAGGCGGATCCTTCGAGGCGTGAGGTTTGCGTGGCCCTCGCAGGGCGGAGCGCCCGCTGTCCTTCGTTTGAGTCCGCGGTTTGCTGGTGCCTTCGGTGATGCCGCGCGCATGCAGGGTGGTGCGAGATCTGTGGGCGGTCCCAGTCCTCTCCTCCCCCGAGCTCTTCAGCAGAGACTTCCCATCACCTGGATCAGAAGACACAACATAAGGTGAAAGGGCCGAGGATCGGGGCCGGGGGAGGGGGAGACGATTGTCTGACTTACCTGCTGAGCTCTGACGAAACGCATCGGCCGATCTCTGGGAGCGATTCTCACAGGCCTGAGTACAGAACAGAGACGTCAGTCACCCACAGAGACCCAACGGGACCCACAACAGGGCCACAACCCCCCACCTACCTTACTGCTACAGGGACCGCACAGCCGCCTCTTACATCGCTTCAGCCTCTGCTCCGCCCCTCCGTCATGACAAGAACACGGGCAGTCCTTCCCACCTTCCAGCCAATCCACATCCTGCAATCACATACACGCCCCCCAAATCAGTCCCAGGGAATTCAGAGCGACCCCCGGGGGGGGGGGAATCAGATATTGTACCGAGCCTTGTCCTGGGCCACCCCAATATCAGGAGCACAGCTACCAGACCCCGGACTCCTCCCCCTCACCTTGTCCTGGCTCTGGCTCGCCTCCTTCCTCCTCTTGTTCCTCTGTGTTGGGGGCACTTTGTTTGGCTCCTCCTCCTCCTCCACTTCCGGTAACGTCACTTCTTCAAATCCATCAAACTACAGAAAACACTTTACTTTATAAACTGACAGACTCCTCCCACTACTATTCCGTCACATTCCTCCTCCCACCATGATCACAGACCCCTCCCACTACTGATCCGTCACCTTCCTCCTCCCACTATGATCACAGACCCCTCCCACTACTAATCCGTCACCTTCCTCCTCCCACTAGGATCACAGACCCCTCCCACTACTAATCCGTCACCTTCCTCTTCCCACTATGATCACAGACCCCTCCCACTACTGATCCGTCACCTTCCTCCCCCACTATGATCACAGACCCCTCCCACTACTAATCCGTCACATTCCTCCTCCCACTATGATCACAGACCCCTCCCACTACTGATCCGTCACCTTCCTCTTCCCACTATGATCACAGACCCCTCCCACTACTGATCCGTCACCTTCCTCCTCCCACTATGATCACAGACCCCTCCCACTACTGATCCGTCACCTTCCTCTTCCCACTATGATCACAGACCCTGCCCCTCCCACTACTGATCCATCACCTTCCTCCTCCCACTATGATCATAGACCCCTCCCACTACTGATCCGTCACCTTCCTCCTCCCACTAGGATCACAGACCCCTCCCACTACTAATCCGTCACCTTCCTCTTCCCACTATGATCACAGACCCCTCCCACTACTGATCCGTCACCTTCCTCTTCCCACTATGATCACAGACCCCTCCCACTACTGATCTGTCACCTTCCTCCTCCCACTATGATCACAGACCCCTCCCACTACTAATCCGTCACCTTCCTCTTCCCACTATGATCACAGACCCCTCCCACTACTGATCTGCCACCTTCCTCCTCCCACTATGATTACAGACCCCTCCCACTACTATTCTGTCACCTTCCTCCTCCCACTATGATCACACCTCAGAGTTGTCACCCAATAGAAGGTCCGTCACCTACAATAAGGATCTACTTACCTTGTATTCCTTTTCCTCCGTCCAATTCATAACCTCGAAATCCTCCATGCGGCTGGCGGGAGGTCTCAGCTGATCAAAGAAAAGTGAGAACTCTTCCTGAAGGTGATGGTGGCCCTTCAGCAACTGAAACATCTGAGTCTTCAGCTGGAGAGAGGGGGAGACGTGAGAGTGAGATCACAGGAGAGGGGAGGGGGCTGTGCAGCGACAGGAGAGGGGAGGGGGCGGCGCAGCGACGGGAGAGGGGAGGGGGCGGCGCAGCGACGGGAGAGGGGAGGGGGCGGCGCAGCGACGGGAGAGGGGAGGGGGCGGCGCAGCGACGGGAGAGGGGAGGGGACTGCGCAGCGACGGGAGAGGGGAGGGGACTGCGCAGCGACGGGAGAGGGGAGGGGACTGCGCAGCGACGGGAGAGGGGAGGGGACTGCGCAGCGACGGGAGAGGGGAGGGGGCGGCGCAGCGACGGGAGAGGGGAGGGGGCGGCGCAGCGACGGGGGAGGGGAGGGGGCGGCGCAGCGACGGGAGAGGGGAGGGGGCGGCGCAGCGACGGGAGAGGGGAGGGGGCGGCGCAGCGACGGGGGAGGGGAGGGGGCGGCGCAGCGACAGGGGAGGGGGCGGCGCAGCGACAGGTGTGATGAGGTGTCCCTAGTACAGTACCAACCTTCCCAATCTCCTGCAGGGGGCACTCCGCACAGCTCTGTAGCAGTTTGATGATCTTCTGGTGATGAGCGGGGTTCTCCTTAAAACAAATCTCTAACTGGCGCAGGAATCGGCGGCTCTTCTCAAACGCTTGCTGCTCTTCAAACTGGAAATAATGGGAGTGGCTTGTAACAGTTACACCAACCAATCATCAGTTCATATATTACATGCTGGCTCCACCTTCATCTCACCTGAGAGACTCCATTATGGGGGACACTATGGGGGGGGCACACTGTGTAGGGACACTATGGGGGGGCACACTGTGTAGGGACACTATGGGGGGGGCACACTGTGTAGGGACACTATGGGGGGGGCACACTGTGTAGGGACACTGTGTAGGAACACTAGGGGGGGGGGGCACACTGTGTAGGGACACTATGGGGGGGGCACACTGTGTAGGGACACTATGGGGGGGGCACACTGTGTAGGGACACTATGGGGGGGGGCACACTGTGTAGGGACACTATGGGGGGGGGCACACTGTGTAGGGACACTATGGGGGGGGGGGGGGGGTGATGTCACTCACCAGGCCGCACTCCAGAGCTTGTTCCGGGAGGAGGAAGGCAGCGAAGTCTTTGAGGAGCTGAGGCCAGTCCTGAAGGAGATGTTGGAGACGCTCAAACAGATCCACGGCCGTCCTCTTACTGCTCCGCGTCTCGTACTCATAGATGATGTTCAGGAACTGTTCATATGTCCCCGGGATCGGCTGCAGAGCTTCCCGTACCTGAGAGGGGACACACCCGTCACATCAACCCGATAAGAGAGGGGGGGGGGGACACCGTACACACACACACAACATGGCACCTCAACTTCTCACCAAAGTGAGGAGCCTCATACAAGGGGGTCTCCACACAATCGGGAGCCTCGGACGAGGGGTCTCCACACAATCGGGGGTCTCACAATCGGGGTCTCACTAGATATGGGTCTCATATGAGGGGTCTCACCCTGTTGAGGTAGGAGCGAGCGTACGCCATGTCCTTCTGCTCCCTCAGGGGGTCCTTTAGGAGGATCTTCTCATCATAGAGCAGTAGCAGTTTGGAGGAGTCCTTGCTGGCTCGTGTGCGCCCTCTTCTGTTCCGGACACGATGGGCGCTGGGTCCCTTGGAGCCCGCACGTCTCCTTTCACCTAGAAAACATGGTGGCATGATGGCTCCGCCCCAGTAAGAACCTGACCAATCCACATTTACCTCCCTCAATATCAGACATTGTGTACAGAATTACTCACCAGCAGGGGTGACGTTGGTCTCCACAGGGGCCGGAGAAGGGACACGAAGGTGAGAGGCGTCCAGTTTTTCCCCCTCCTCCCCCGTCTCATCGGTCATCTCCTCTGCTTTGTGTAATGACACCTCGGCTACGTCCTCCTCTTCTTCCTCCTCAGTGTTCTCCTCCTGGGAGTTCTCCTCCGAGTCCGCCTCCTGGCTCAGCCGTCTCTCCGAGGCCAACCACGTCAGCTTCTCCATGGTCTCCTGACAACACACAGCCGTGATTACCCTCCCGAGGACAAAGTACTGTGTACACCAACACACCCCACCCAGAGCACACCGCGAGTATACACCACACTGTACTCACCGCGAGTATACACCACACTGTACTCACCACGAGTATACACCACACTGTACTCACCACGAGTATACACCACACTGTACTCACCACGAGTATACACCACACTGTACTCACCGCGAGTATACACCACACTGTACTCACCGCGAGTATACACCACACTGTACTCACCGTGAGTATACACCACACTGTACTCACCACGCCAGCTTCTCCATGGTCTCCTGACAACGCACAGCCGAGATTCTCCACCCTACCACGGCACCATCGGGGGGACACTCCACCCTACAGACCTGACCGGCACCATCGGGGACACTCCACCCTACGGACCTGACCCGGCACCATCGGAGACACTCCACCCTACAGACCTGACCGGCACCATCGGGGACACTCCACCCTACGGACCTGACCCGGCACCATCGGAGACACTCCACCCTACGGACCTGACCCGGCACCATCGGAGACACTCCACCCTACGGACCTGACCCGGCACCATCGGAGACACTCCACCCTACGGACCTGACCCGGCACCATCGGGGACACTCCACCCTACGGACCTGACCCGGCACCATCGGAGACCCTCCACCCTACGGACCTGACCCGGCACCATCGGAGACCCTCCACCCTACGGACCTGACCCGGCACCATCGGAGACACTCCACCCTACGGACCTGACCCGGCACCATCGGAGACCCTCCACCCTACGGACCTGACCCGGCACCATCGGAGACACTCCACCCTACGGACCTGACCCGGCACCATCGGAGACACTCCACCCTACGGACCTGACCCGGCACCATCAGAGACCCTCCACCCTACGGACCTGACCCGGCACCAGAGGGACACACACACACAACCCTACGGACCTGGCACCATCGGAGACACTCCACCCTACGGACCTGGCACCATCGGA
Source organism: Rana kukunoris (assembly GCA_029574335.1). NCBI lineage: Eukaryota > Metazoa > Chordata > Amphibia > Anura > Ranidae > Rana > Rana kukunoris. The sequence goes on from JAJQKJ010002561.1 coordinate 76,409, forward strand.
GACACTCCACCCTACGGACCTGGCACCATCGGAGACACTCCACCCTACGGACCTGGCACCATCGGAGACACTCCACCCTACGGACCTGGCACCATCGGAGACACTCCACCCTACGGACCTGGCACCATCGGAGACACTCCACCCTACGGACCTGGCACCATCGGAGACACTCCACCCTACGGACCTGGCACCATCGGAGACACTCCACCCTACGGACCTGGCACCATCGGAGACACTCCACCCTACGGACCTGGCACCATCGGAGACACTCCACCCTACGGACCTGACCCAGCACCATCGGGGACACTCCACCCTACGGACCTGACCTGGGACCATTGGGGACACTCCACCCTACGGACCTGACCCGGCACCATCGGAGACACTCCACCCTACGGACCTGACCCGGCACCATCGGAGACACTCCACCCTACGGACCTGACCCGGCACCATCGGAGACACTCCACCCTACGGACTTGACCCGGCACCATCGGAGACACTCCACCCTACGGACCTGACCCAGCACCATCGGGGACACTCCACCCTACGGACCTGACGCGGCACAAATCGGGGACACTCCACCCTACGGACCTGACGGACACACACACACAACCCTACGGACCTGGCACCATCGGAGACACTCCACTCTATGGACCTGACCCGGCACCATCGGAGACCCTCCACCCTACGGACCTGACCAAGCACCATCGGAGACCCTCCACCCTACGGACCTGACCCGGCACCATCGGAGACCCTCCACCCTACGGACCTGACCCGGCACCATCGGAGACCCTCCACCCTACGGACCTGACCCGGCACCATCGGAGACCCTCCACCCTACGGACCTGACCCGGCACCATCGGAGACACTCCACCCTACGGACCTGACCCGGCACCATCGGAGACCCTCCACCCTACGGACCTGACCCGGCACCATCGGAGACACTCCACCCTACGGACCTGACCCGGCACCATCGGAGACACTCCACCCTACGGACCTGACCCGGCACCATCGGAGACACTCCACCCTACGGACCTGACCCGGCACCATCGGAGACACTCCACCCTACGGACCTGACCCGGCACCATCGGAGACACTCCACCCTACGGACCTGACCCGGCACCATCGGAGACACTCCACCCTACGGACCTGACCCGGCACCATCGGGGACACTCCACCCTACGGACCTGACCCGGCACCAGAGGGACACACACACACACAACCCTAGGACCTGACCTGGAACCAGACACACACCCACAACCCAGCACTAGTCTTACCTGCAGCTCTGGAACAGACAGAACGGACTCCTCAGATGCAGAGGACATCTCATCCTCATCCTGGGTCAGGTCATCAAAGTCCTCTTCTTCCTCTTCCTCTGCACCGTCCTTGTCAATGGTCAGGTCCTGTCCACCTGGAGGAGGACTACAAAATTCTCTTGGGGCACTGGAGGGACTGCTGATCTCTACGTCCCCGTCAGTGGAGGGTGATGTGTTCTTCGGGGAGTCTGCAGCACCTCCTCCGCTCTCCTGCTTTTGGGGCTCGTTGCCGTCCTCCGGCTCTTCCATGTCCTCCTGTTTTAGGTCTCTTTCCTCCTTCAGGGAAACGTCAGAATTTTTCCCCTCCCCGGAGTGTAACTGCCCCCCACCTGAAGTACAAGGTGCACCCCCAGCACTGGGGCTACTCTGCGGATCCACCGTGGACTTGTCATCGTTTTCAGTCACATGATCTGAGATATCAGAGGAGCGTTCTGATTCTTTAGGAGGTTTGTCCTCTGACGGCTCCCCAGCACCCTCCGATTCCCCGCCATCTTGGTTCTGTTCACCATCAGGGCTCCCTTCCGCCGCACACTCCGGGTCGTCCTCGGCCTTCATCTCAGCCACTAGATCGTCCTCGGCCTTCATCTCAGCCACTAGATCGTCCTCGGCCTTCACCTCAGCCACTAGATCGTCCTCGGCCTTCACCTCAGCCACTAGATCGTCCTCGGCCTTCACCTCAGCCACTAGATCGTCCTCGGCCTTCACCTCAGCCACTAGATCGTCCTCGGCCTTCACCTCAGCCACTAGATCGTCCTCCATCTCAACCACTAAATCGTCCTCATCCTTCATCTCGACCACTAGAATGTCCTCATCCTTCATCTCGACCATTAGATCGTCCTCGCCCTTCTTGATAGACTCATCAGCCTCCAATGTGGGGCTGGTGTGCCCTCCACCAACGCCAGACCCCAAAGATACAGTCTTCTGGACCTGCTTGTAGGGGGGAGTTATCAGCGATTGGCTGAGAGGCATGTGGGTGGGATTAAGGACGACGGTGGTGATTGGCTGAAGGACTCTGCACGGTGTGCCCAGACTTACCAGCTTCAACATTCCATTAGGCACGGCGAGGAGGACGGGACCCGAGTGAACCAGGGGAGCCGCCTTGATGCCCACCATACGGGGAACCGTCTTTATCTTAGGAATGCCGCCCAGCAGGGACTTCCTGATTCGTTGGTTCGCTGGGGTGGGCATAATCATCCTGGTCTGAGGTACGGAGATGTGAGCGACGGAAGCGCCTGCAGGTTTGGCACACACCGTCCTCTTATTAGAGATGGGGGTGCAAATCTCAGGCCCCTTACGGCCAAGCGGCACCCCGACTGGCTGAAAATTGACGATTCCTTGAATGGGGACGGCGGGCTGCATGAAGGGCGGCACCTGGCTAATGATCCTGACGGGGACAGTCTGGGGGGGTGCAGGTTTAGCCAGTAATTTGGGGGCACAGGTGGTGCCGGCAGGAGGACGGATCAGGAGAGGCTTCAGGGCAGACCTCTTTTGGCGCCACAATTTGCGATAGAAACGCCTGGAAAGAGGCTTGAGAGTCATGGCCACGGCGGGTGGGAGGAGCAGAGGGTATCCGGAGTTGCGGGATTCTGTGTTTTTCATGTAGGCCTCAATGCTGCTCAGACTGGCCTATGAGAAGAGAAGGATGGAGAGGACAGGATGAGAGATACACCAAACCGCACAGGGCAGTACCTGGGTACACATAGAACACCTTTTTCCACCCCCATTATCACCCCCACTCCCCATTACCACCCCCACCCCCCCATTACCACCCCCAACATCCAATTCTACAAACTTCAATACAACCATTTTATTTTTAGGAAATCCCTCAAAACCCGGCGATGTCATCACACGTTACCTTTATCCAGAATGGCAGTTTGAGTTTCTCCCTCTCCACTGGGGGGCGCATATCCTGAGGGGGGATATCCTCACAGCATCTGCTCAGTGGTGGCAACATCTTGTTCTTCTTGTAATACTACCAGAAAAGAAAAAAACACACATAGCGGTCAAGAGGAGAGCGGGCGGCCCGGGGACAGGGGGAGAGCGGGCGGCCCGGGGACAGGGGGAGAGCGGGCGGCCCGGGGACAGGGGGAGAGCGGGCGGCCCGGGGACAGGGGGAGAGAGGGCGGCCCGGGGACAGGGGAGAGCGGGCGGCCCGGGGACAGGGGGAGAGCGGGCGGCCCGGGGACAGGGGGAGAGCGGGCGGCCCGGGGACAGGGGGAGAGCGGGCGGCCCGGGGACAGGGGGAGAGCGGGCGGCCCGGGGACAGGGGGAGAGCGGGCGGCCCGGAGACAGGGGGAGAGCGGGCGGCCCGGAGACAGGGGGAGAGCGGGCGGCCCGGGGACAGGGGGAGAGCGGGCGGCCCGGGGACAGGGGGAGAGCGGGCGGCCCGGGGACAGGGGGAGAGAGGGCGGCCCGGGGACAGGGGGAGAGAGGGAGGCCCGGGGACAGGGGGAGAGCGGGCGGCCCGGGGACAAGAGGAGAGAGAGGGCAGCCCGGGGACAAGAGGAGAGAGAGGGCAGCCCGGGGACAAGAGGAGAGAGAGGGCAGCCCGGGGACAAGAGGAGAGAGAGGGCAGCCTGGGGACAAGAGGAGAGAGAGGGCAGCCCGGGGACAAGAGGAGAGAGAGGGCGGCCCGGGGACAAGAGGAGAGAGAGGGCGGCCCGGGGACATTGAGTGCAGAAGAATGTAGCTGAAAGATGGCGGCTTACCCCCTGCTGCCCACGCATCGGAGGAATGAGGAAATACACAGAAGAGGACGACCAAACTTCAGACATCAAGTTTCTACATTCTTCTTGTATCTCAGCCTTTTAGACGATCACATTTGCTTAGTGGTGACACTCGATCGTTCTTTGTGTAAAGAGCGGAGCGCTGGTTTGCAATAAACCAGAGAGAAGGAAGTGATTGAACTGTGCGATCGCTCCCGACGTGCACGCCTCTCCACATTCAGGAGCAGCGGTAGAGACTCAGCTTGAGCTCCATTGCCCCTCTGAACCCCCCCCCCCCCCCCGACGATCGGCGCTCTTGCCCTCCCTCACCTTGATGACGTTGTCCGGTGACTTCTTCATGGTCAGGTTCTTGATCCGCACCGTCAGTTGTTGGGCCGTTTTGGCCGTTAGGAGAAATTTGCTGATCAGCTGTTTGGAGAATTCCGTTCCTTCGAAGTGCTTTAATCCGAGGGCCAGCAAACTGCGAGGGGAGGGGGACAATGATATGAAAACCATCTCTACCATGGGGGGGAGGGGAGGGGGGGCGCCGCCCACATCGGGAACTTACCTGTCCTCAGCCTTGGTGAAGAAGGTCCTGTCCCTGGGGCCCCGGGCCCTCATGGAGCACACAGGCAGCAGCTCAGGATACATGAAGACAGGCCGTGTAGCGATAACCCAGGCCATGTGTTTGGGTAAATCCGACACTTCGTTACCTGCAGGGGAGAAGAAAACCACACGACTGAGGAGACCACATAGTTCTATATACAGAGAGCACAGGACCGATCAACAGGTACCAGGAAGGTGGAGCAGAGGGTTCCAGTCCCCTCCCACAGACACAACCTGAGGAGGAGGAGGAGTTTCCCCCACTGTCCATCCATCCCTCCTAGGACCATCCTCCACCCCTCCTAGGACGATCGTCCACCCATTCCTAGGACCATCCTCCATCCCTCCTAGGACCATCCTCCACCCCTCCTAGGACGATCGTCCACCCATTCCTAGGACCATCCTCCACCCCTCCTAGGACCATCCTCCACCCCTCCTAGGACCATCCTCCACCCCTCCTAGGACCATCCTCCACCCCTCCTAGGACCATCCTCCACCCCTCCTAGGACCATCCTCCACCCCTCCTAGAACGATCGTCCACCCCTCCTAGAACGATCGTCCACCCCTCCTAGAACGATCGTCCACCCCTCCTAGAACGATCGTCCACCCCTCCTAGAACGATCGTCCATCCCTCCTAGAACGATCGTCCATCCCTCCTAGAACGATCGTCCATCCCTCCTAGAACGATCGTCCATCCCTCCTAGAACGATCGTCCATCCCTCCTAGAACGATCGTCCATCCCTCCTAGAACGATCGTCCATCCCTCCTAGAACGATCGCCGGTCCCCAGAGCTCTGATGAGCGAGATCTTCCACCGTTCTCAGGAAACTCCGCCTTTACCTGGTGAGAGAGGACAGATCGGCCAATAACCATCACCTACCGTTCTTTCTGGCTGGTATGGGGGGTTCGGGGTCCTCTGGAACTTGGCTATGTACCAAGGGGATCAGCTGCAGCGCCTCCTGCAGGTTGCATGGATGGAATGCGCTCTGGAATCCGGGAGTTTGCTGATGGGATAGAGAGGAGCTCTCTGCAAAGCTGGACAATTCCACCTGTGGGGGGGGACGACGACAATGTGTTTACATTCCTGAGATTGGCCCCCCACATACAATACACACCCCTTGGGGGGGAGGGGGGAACATTTCCCTCCTAAGCCCCCCACATACAATACACACCGGGGGGGGGGGGGCACATTGCCCTCCTCACAGCCCCCCACATACAATACACACCTGGGGGGGGGGCACATTGGCCTCCTAAGCCCCCCACATACAATATATACCCCCCCCCCCACACACACACAATAGGGAGGAGCCATTACCAGGTACATTTGCGCAGTCTCGGCCTCCACGCTCAGCCCCGGGTTCCGGAAGGTCAGGAGGTGAAGCTGCGTCAGGAGTTGGATGTGCTGCCAGACAGAAGAGGAAGGGTCAGCGGGCCGGACACCATAAGGACGGGAAAATCTTGGGGGGGGGGGTCCTCACCTGTTGCATCTGCTGCTGCAGCCTTTTCCTCTGCATTACATCCAGTGTCAGGACCGGGGGGGCTCTGGGTGACGGGGGCTTTGGTATGTCGGGGTCTCTCACAGATTTGTCATCATCTGACTTCATCATGGATTTCCTCATCCGCAGATATTCCAGCTGGGCCCTGACCGTGCGATGCTGCTCCGTCAGAAGGTTCGCCAGGGGCTCCTCAAACCTGCAGGATGGAGGGCGATAATAATATGGAGGGGACCGAAGAGGGCACGAGGGGGTCGCACAGGAGGGACCAAACAGGGCACGGGGGGGCCAAAGAGGGCACAGGGGGGCCGCACAGGAGGGACCAAACAGGGCACAGGGGGGCGCACAGGGGGGACCAAAGAGGGCACAGGGGGGACCAAAGAGGACACAGGGGGGACCAAAGAGGACACAGGGGGGACCAAAGAGGACACAGGGGGGACCAAAGAGGGCACAGGGGGGACCAAAGAGGGCACAGGGGGGGGGCCACACAGGGGGGACCAAAGAGGGCACAGGGGGGGCCACACAGGGGGGACCAAAGAGGCCACAGGGGGGACCAAAAAAGGCCACAGGGGGGGGCCACACAGGGGGAACCAAAGAGGCCACAGGGGGGGCCACACAGGGGGAACCAAAGAGGGCACAGGGGGGGCCACACATGGGGGACCAAAGAGGGCACAGGGGGGGCCACACATGGGGGACCAAAGAGGGCCACACATGGGGGACCAAAGAGGGCACAGGGGGGGCCACACAGGGGGGACCAAAGAGGGCACAGGGGGGGGCCACACAGGGGGGACCAAAGAGGGCACAGGGGGGGGGGCCACACAGGGGGGACCAAAGAGGGCACAGGGGGGGGGGGCCACACAGGGGGGACCAAAGAGGGCACAGGGGGGGCCACACAGGGGGGACCAAAGAGGGCACAGGGGGGGCCACACAGGGGGAGCAAAGAGGGCACGGGGGGGAGCAAAGAGGGCACGGGGGGGAGCAAAGAGGGCACGGGGGGGAGCAAAGAGGGCCCGGGGGGGAGCAAAGAGGGCCCGGGGGGGAGCAAAGAGGGCCCGGGGGGGAGCAAAGAGGGCCCGGGGGGGAGCAAAGAGGGCCCGGGGGGGACCAAAGAGGGCCCGGGGGGCCGCAGAGGACATGCCTGTAATGTCCCTACATAAACTGATAAGTTAGAGATTGGGCTCCTGCAACAGAAAAGACATAACATTGTGGACATCTGTTGGGGCTGTGTGGCCCCCCCAATCAGCACAACTCAAGTGAGGTGGGGGGGACAACCAACACCCCGAGTTCCTCTACCTCCCATCCCAAACAGGTGCAGCGGTGTCTGTAGCTGTCCTGCCCCATAGTCAGGAGGGGGGGGGGCACCAGACTCTAGTGAGGGGTTTATCTCACCTGATGGCTTGTGGGGTGTTGAAATCTGGGAAAGGGTCAGAACTACTGTCATCATCCGGCCCCTCGTCTTCCAAGTGCGAGATTCCCATCTCATCCTGAAACTGAAGAAAGAGTGTGAGACTGAGCATTCCCCCCCAAATAGTGCCGGGATCCAACACCTCTGAGGCGGAGCCCACCCAGCGATCCAACACCTCTGAGGCGGAGCCCACCCAGCGATCCAACACCTCTGAGGCGGAGCCCACCCAGATTGCCAACACCTCTGAGGTGGAGCCCACCCAGATTGCCAACACCTCTGTGGCGGAGCCCACCCAGAGAGCCAACACCTCTGAGGCAGAGCCGACCCAGAGATCCAACACCTCTGAGGCGGAGCCCACCCAGCGATCCAACACCTCTGAGGCGGAGCCCACCCAGATTGCCAACACCTCTGAGGCGGAGCCCACCCAGATTGCCAACACCTCTGAGGCGGAGCCCACCCAGCGATCCAACACCTCTGAGGCGGAGCCCACCCAGATTGCCAACACCTCTGAGGCGGAGCCCACCCAGATTGCCAACACCTCTGTGGCGGAGCCCACCCAGAGATCCAACACCTCTGTGGCGGAGCCCACCCAGATTGCCAACACCTCTGTGGCGGAGCCCACCCAGATTGCCAACACCTCTGTGGCGGAGCCCACCCAGAGAGCCAACACCTCTGAGGCAGAGCCGACCCAGAGAGCCAACACCTCTGAGGCAGAGCCGACCCAGAGAGCCAACACCTCTGAGGCAGAGCCGACCCAGAGAGCCAACACCTCTGAGGCAGAGCCGACCCAGAGAGCCAACACCTCTGAGGCAGAGCCGACCCAGAGAGCCAACACCTCTGAGGCAGAGCCGACCCAGAGAGCCAACACCTCTGAGGCAGAGCCGACCCAGAGAGCCAACACCTCTGAGGCGGAGCCGACCCAGAGAGCCAACACCTCTGAGGCGGAGCCGACCCAGAGAGCCAACACCTCTGAGGCGGAGCCGACCCAGAGAGCCAACACCTCTGAGGCGGAGCCGACCCAGAGAGCCAACACCTCTGAGGCGGAGCCGACCCAGAGAGCCAACACCTCTGAGGCGGAGCCGACCCAGAGAGCCAACACCTCTGAGGCGGAGCCGACCCAGAGAGCCAACACCTCTGAGGCAGAGCCGACCCAGAGAGCCAACACCTCTGAGGCAGAGCCGACCCAGAGAGCCAACACCTCTGAGGCAGAGCCGACCCAGAGAGCCAACATCTCTGAGGCAGAGCTGACCCAGAGAGCCAACACCTCTGAGGCAGAGCCAACCCAGAGATCCAACACCTCTGAGGCAGAGCCGACACGTCTGAGGCAGAGCCGACCCAGAGAGCCGACACGTCTGAGGCAGAGCCGACCCAGAGAGCCGACACGTCTGAGGCAGAGCCGACCCAGAGAGCCAACACCTCTGAGGCAGAGCCGACCCAGAGAGCCAACACCTCTGAGGCGGAGCCGACCCAGAGAGCCAACACCTCTGAGGCGGAGCCGACCCAGAGAGCCAACACCTCTGAGGCGGAGCCGACCCAGAGAGCCAACACCTCTGAGGCGGAGCCGACCCAGAGAGCCAACACCTCTGAGGCAGAGCCGACCCAGAGAGCCAACACCTCTGAGGCAGAGCCGACCCAGAGAGCCAACACCTCTGAGGCAGAGCCGACCCAGAGAGCCAACACCTCTGAGGCAGAGCCGACCCAGAGAGCCAACACCTCTGAGGCAGAGCCGACCCAGAGAGCCAACACCTCTGAGGCAGAGCCGACCCAGAGAGCCAACACCTCTGAGGCAGAGCCGACCCAGAGAGCCAACACCTCTGAGGCAGAGCCGACCCAGAGAGCCAACACCTCTGAGGCAGAGCCGACCCAGAGAGCCAACACCTCTGAGGCAGAGCCGACCCAGAGAGCCAACACCTCTGAGGCAGAGCCGACCCAGAGAGCCAACACCTCTGAGGCAGAGCCGACCCAGAGAGCCAACACCTCTGAGGCAGAGCCGACCCAGAGAGCCAACACCTCTGACTTGGAGCCAACCCAGAGAAGAATGGCGGGATCCAACACCTCACACTCACCGTCTCAAAGAGTTCCTCCATCAACTCGTTCACCTCCTTTTCTGGAAATCACAAAAGAAAACAAAGTCAATATTGCACAAGATGCACCCCCTGCCAGATTACACCCCCCGCCCTATGCTGGATTAGACACGCCCCCGCCAGATTAGATTTGGCCCCCATCCTCTGCCAGATTAGACACGCCCCCACCAGATTAGACACGCTCTTGCACCCCCTGCCAGATCACACACCTTGTCCCATGACACCAGTCCTTAAGAAATCTCATTTCCTGACACCCCACCAATCACACTCCGAGGACTTACTGGTGATCCGGACGGCTCGATCGTTGCGCAGGTCCTCTGTATCCGGCTCATCCCAGTCCTCCAGAATATTGTACTCCGGATCATCATCTTCATCATCATCCCCTTCATCTGGAAGAGAAGATCAAAGGGATACGTGTCTGCTCAGCTCACATCAGCACTGGACTGGGTTGGGTTGGGGGGGGGGGGGGGGGTTTCTTCTCTAAAACCAGGACTAGACTGGGTTGGGGGGGGGTTCTTCTCTGAAATCAGCACTGGACTGGGTTGGGTTGGGGGGGGGGGGTTCTTCTCTATAATCAGCACTGGACTGGGTCGGGTTGTGTTGGGGGGGGGGGGGGGGGTTATTCTCTGAAAACAGCACTGGACTGGGTTGGGTTGGGGGTTCTCCTCTATAATCAGCACTGGACTGGGTCGGGTTGTGTTGGGTTGGGGGGGGTTCTCCTCTATAATCAGCACTGGACTGGGTTGGGTTGGGGGTTCTCCTCTATAATCAGCACTGGACTGGGTCGGGTTGTGGGGGGTTCTCCTCTATAATCAGCACTGGACTGGGTCGGGTTGTGTTGGGTTGGGGGGGGGGGGTTATTCTCTGAAATCAGGACTGGACTGGGTTGGGGAGTCTTCAATGAAGAGGACCGGTCTCCACTCACCTTCATTTCCCACATCGTCCTGCATGAGGCTGCGCAGCCACACCTTCCAGTACTCGTCATCGGCTGTGCTGAGGTCATACATGTCCGGTGTGATGTCAGGGGCATGCAGCTCCGCCTCCAGCCGCCCCATAGGCACATCCTTTAGAGGCCGCTTGGAACGAGTACGGAAGGCGATGAGGCTCTCGTCTAAGGTCTGCAAGGAGAGAAGGGGTGTCACACATTTTCCAAGCTCCACCCACATCATGTGACACAGGGAGCGCCCCTCACCTGGAAGGAATCAATACTGACGAGATGTCGCTCCAACTCCTCATCCACCGCGTGCAGCTTCTCCATAAAGGCGAAATCCGGGGCGTGCTTCACCTTAGGAGGTGGTGGGGGGCCCATAGGGACCGACTCGAAGCAGATATGCCTCGCACTAGAGAGTGAAGCATTCTGGGGGAAAAACGGTCATTGTGCATTAATGTCACCGACATCTCATTGTATGTGTGCCCGCAAATAACTCAGCACCCCTCCGCCTCCCCTCAAATCACACTGCACCCCTCTATTACCTGACCCTCGGCCGCTTCCTCCTCCTGAGACTCCGACAAATTCTGCGCTCTCAGGCGTTTGTGTCCGCGGGGCGAGGACGCCGTACTCTCCACATCACTCTCCAGCAGACTCTAACAAACCAAAAGATTGAAGTGCAAATTACCCAGCATGCAATGTGTCCTGTAAGTTTGTGTCTCTGCCCCTCCCACAATGGGGAGAATTTCTGCAGTAGTTTGTGTCTCTGCCCCTCCCACAATGGGGAGATTTCCCTGCAGTAGTTTGTGTCTCTGCCCCTCCCACAATGGGGAGAATTTCTGCAGTAGTTTGTGTCTCTGCCCCTCCCACAATGGGGAGAATTTCTGCAGTAGTTTGTGTCTCTTCCCCTCCCACAATGGGGAGATTTCCCTGCAGTAGTTTGTGTCTCTGCCCCTCCCACAATGGGGAGATTACCTGCAGTAGTTTGTCTATGCCCCTCCCACAATGGGGAGAATTTCTGCAGTAGTTTGTGTCTCTTCCCCTCCCACAATGGGGAGATTTCCTTGCAGTAGTTTGTGTCTCTGCCCCTCCCACAATGCTGGGATTGGGTATATAGTGGGGTAGGGGAGGAGTCCCCTCTGGAGGGTGGGGTCTGTACTCAGCACTCACCTCCTCATCCTCCTCCTCCTCCTCAGGTTGGTATTCTTCATCAGATGAATCTTCTTCCTCCAGAGCAATGTCTACAAACTGGGGAGCCTGTCAGAGATAGGAGAGAAGTGTGTGATGGAAGCTGCAGAGGGGGACGGAATGAGAGGGAAAGGCGGCAGAGAGGGAGAGGGAAAGGCGGCAGAGAGGGAGAGGCGGCAGAGAGGGGAGAGGGAGAGGCGGCAGAGAGGGGAGAGGGAGAGGCGGCAGAGAGGGGAGAGGGAAAGGCGGCAGAGAGGGAGAGGGAAAGGCGGCAGAGAGGGAGAGGGAAAGGCGGCAGAGAGGGAGAGGGAAAGGCGGCAGGAGAGGGAGAGGGAAAGGCGGCAGGAGAGGGAGAGGGAAAGGCGGCAGGAGAGGGAGAGGGAAAGGCGGCAGGAGAGGGAGAGGGAAAGGCGGCAGGAGAGGGAGAGGGAAAGGCGGCAGGAGAGGGAGAGGGAAAGGCGGCAGGAGAGGGAGAGGGAAAGGCGGCAGAGAGGGAGAGGGAAAGGCGGCAGAGAGGGAGAGGGAAAGGCGGAAGAGAGGGAGAGGGAAAGGCGGCAGAGAGGGAAAGGCGGCAGAGAGGGAAAGGCGGCAGAGAGGGAGAGGCGGCAGAGAGGGAGAGGCGGCAGAGAGGGAGAGGCGGCAGAGAGGGAGAGGGAAAGGCGGCAGAGAGGGAGAGGGAAAGGCGGAAGAGAGGGAGAGGGAAAGGCGGAAGAGAGGGAGAGGGAAAGGCGGAAGAGAGGGAGAGGGAAAGGCGGAAGAGAGGGAGAGGGAAAGGCGGAAGAGAGGGAGAGGGAAAGGCGGAAGAGAGGGAGAGGGAAAGGCGGAAGAGAGGGAGAGGGAAAGGCGGAAGAGAGGGAGAGGCGGCAGAGAGGGAGAGGGAAAGGCGGCAGAGAGGGAGAGGGAAAGGCGGAAGAGAGGGAGAGGGAAAGGCGGAAGAGAGGGAGAGAGAAAGGCGGAAGAGAGGGAGAGGGAAAGGCGGCAGAGAGGGAGAGGGAAAGGCGGCAGAGAGGGAGAGGGAAAGGCGGCAGAGAGGGAGACGGAAAGGCGGAAGAGAGGGAGACGGAAAGGCGGAAGAGAGGGAGACGGAAAGGCGGAAGAGAGGGAGAGGGAAAGGCGGAAGAGAGGGAGAGGGAAAGGCGGAAGAGAGGGAGAGGGAAAGGCGGCAGAGAGGGAGAGGGAAAGGCGGCAGAGAGGGAGAGGGAAAGGCGGCAGAGAGGGAGAGGGAAAGGCGGAAGAGAGGGAAAGGCGGCAGAGAGGGAGAGGGAAAGGCGGCAGAGAGGGAGAGGGAAAGGCGGCAGAGAGGGAGAGGGAAAGGCGGCAGAGAGGGAGAGGGAAAGGCGGCAGAGAGGGAGAGGGAAAGGCGGCAGAGAGGGAAAGGCGGCAGAGAGGGAGAGGGAAAGGCGGCAGAGAGGGAGAGGGAGAGGGAAAGGCGGCAGAGAGGGAGAGGGAGAGGGAAAGGCGGCAGAGAGGGAGAGGGAAAGGCGGCAGAGAGGGAGAGGGGCGGCAAAGGGAGAGGGAAAGGCGGCAGAGAGGGAGAGGGGCGGCAAAGGGAGAGGGAAAGGCGGCAGAGAGGGAGAGGGAAAGGCGGAAGAGAGGGAGAGGGAAAGGCAGAGAGGGAGAGGGAAAGGCGGCAGAGAGGGAGAGGGAAAGGCGGAAGAGAGGGAGGCGGCAGGGAAAGGCGGAAGAGAGGGAGAGGGAAAAAGGCGGAGGGAGAGGGAAAGACAGAGAGGGAGAGGGAAAGGCGGCAGAGAGGGAGAGGGAAGGGCGGGCAGGCGGCAGAGAGGGAGAGGGAAAGGCGGCAGAGAGGGAGAGGGAAAGGCGGCAGAGAGGGAGAGGGAAAGGCGGCAGAGAGGGAGAGGGAAAGGCGGCAGAGAGGGAGAGGGAAAGACGGCAGAGAGGGAGAGGGAAAGGCGGCAGAGAGGGAGAGGGAAAGGCGGCAGAGAGGGAGAGGGAAAGGCGGCAGAGAGGGAGAGGGAAAGGCGGCAGAGAGAGGGAGAGGGAAAGGCGGCAGAGAGGGAGAGGGAAAGGCGGCAGAGAGGGAGAGGGAAAGGCGGAAGAGAGGAGAGGGAAAGGCGGCAGAGAGGGAGAGGGAAAGGCGGCAGAGAGGGAGAGGGAAAAGCGGCAGAGAGGGAGAGGGAAAAGCGGCAGAGAGGGAGAGGGAGCGGCAGAGGAGGGAGAGGGAAAGGCGGCAGAGAGGGAGACGGAAAGGCGGCAGAGAGGGAGAGGGAAAGGCGGAAGAGAGGGAGACGGAAAGGCGGAAGAGAGGGAGACGGAAAGGCGGAAGAGAGGGAGACGGAAAGGCGGCAGAGAGGGAGACGGAAAGGCGGCAGAGAGGGAGAGGGAAAGGCGGCAGAGAGGGAGAGGGAAAGGCGGCAGAGAGGGAGAGGGAAAAGCGGCAGAGAGGGAGAGGGAAAAGCGGCAGAGAGGGAGAGGGAAAAGCGGCAGAGAGGGAGAGGGAAAAGCGGCAGAGAGGGAGAGGGAAAGGCGGCAGAGAGGGAGACGGAAAGGCGGAAGAGAGGGAGAGGGAAAGGCGGAAGAGAGGGAGACGGAAAGGCGGAAGAGAGGGAGACGGAAAGGCGGAAGAGAGGGAGACGGAAAGGCGGAAGAGAGGGAGACGGAAAGGCGGAAGAGAGGGAGAGGGAAAGGCGGAAGAGAGGGAGAGGGAAAGGCGGCAGAGAGGGAGAGGGAAAGGCGGAAGAGAGGGAGAGGGAAAGGCGGAAGAGAGGGAGAGGGAAAGGCGGCAGAGAGGGAGAGGGAAAGGCGGCAGAGAGGGAGAGGGAAAGGCGGAAGAGAGGGAGAGGGAAAGGGAGAGGGAAAGGCGGAAGAGAGGGAGAGGGAAAGGCAGAGAGGGAGAGGGAAAGGCGGCAGAAGAGAGGGAGAGAAAGGAAAGGCGGCAGAGAGGGAGAGGGAAAAAGGCGGCAGAGAGGGAGAGGGAAAGGCGGAGAGAGAGGGAAAGGCGGCAGAGAGGGAGAGGGAAAGGCGGCAGAGAGGGAGAGGGAAAGGCGGCAGAGAGGGAGAGGGAAAGGCGGCAGAGAGGGAGAGGGAAAGGCGGAAGAGAGGGAAAGGCAGAGAGGGAGAGGGAAAGGCGGCAGAGAGGGAGAGGGAAAGGCGGAAGAGGGGAGAGAGGGAGACAGAGAGGGAGAGGGAAAGGCGGAAGAGAGGAGAGGGAAAGGCAGAGAGGGAGAGGGAAAGGCGGAAGAGAGGGAAAGGCGGAAGAGAGGGAGAGGGAAAGGCAGAGAGGGAGAGGGAAAGGCGGCAGAGAGGGAGAGGGAAAGGCGGCAGAGAGGGAGAGGGAAAGGCGGCAGAGAGGGAGAGGGAAAGGCGGCAGAGAGGGAGAGGGAAAGGCGGCAGAGAGGGAGAGGGAAAGGCGGCAGAGAGGGAGAGGGAAAGGCGGCAGAGAGGGAGAGGGAAAGGCGGCAGAGAGGGAGAGGGAAAGGCGGCAGAGAGGGAGAGGGAAAGGCGGAAGAGAGGGAAAGGCGGCAGAGAGGGAGAGGGAAAACGGCGGAAGAGAGGGAGAGGGAAAGGCGGCAGAGAGGGAGAGGGAAAGGCGGCAGAGAGAGGGAGAGGGAAAGGCGGCAGAGAGGGAGAGGGAAAGGGAGAGGGAAAAGGCGGAAGAGAGGGAGAGGGAAAGGCGGAAGAGAGGGAGGGGAAAAGGCGGAAGAGAGGGAGAGGGAAAGGCGGCAGAGAGGGAGAGGGAAAGGCGGCAGAGAGGGAGAGGGAAAGGCGGAAGAGAGGGAGAGGGAAAGGCGGCAGAGAGGGAGAGGGAAAGGCGGAAGAGAGGGAGAGGGAAAGGCGGAAGAGAGGGAGAGGGAAAGGCGGAAGAGAGGGAGAGGGAAAGGCGGAAGAGAGGGAAAGGCGGAAGAGAGGGAGAGGGAAAGGCGGAAGAGAGGGAGAGGGAAAGGCGGCAGAGAGGGAGAGGGAAAGGCGGAAGAGAGGGAAAGGCGGAAGAGAGGGAGAGGGAAAGGCGGCAGTGAGGGAGAGGGAAAGGCGGCAGAGGGAAAGGCGGCAGAGAGGGAGAGGGAAAGGCGGCAGAGAGGGAGAGGGAAAGGCGGCAGAGAGGGAGAGGGAAAGGCGGCAGAGAGGGAGAGGGAAAGGCGGAAGAGAGGGAGACAGAAAGGCGGAAGAGAGGGAGAGGGAAAGGCGGCAGAGAGGGAGACGGAAAGGCGGCAGAGAGGGAGACGGAAAGGCGGAAGAGAGGGAGAGGGAAAGGCGGAAGAGAGGGAGAGGGAAAGGCGGAAGAGAGGGAGAGGGAAAGGCGGAAGAGAGGGAGAGGGAAAGGCGGAAGAGAGGGAGAGGGAAAGGCGGCAGAGAGGGAGAGGGAAAGGCGGAAGAGAGGGAGAGGGAAAGGCGGAAGAGAGGGAGACAGAGAGGGAGAGGGAAAGGCGGCAGAGAGGGAAAGGCGGCAGAGAGGGAGAGGGAAAGGCGGAAGAGAGGGAAAGGCGGAAGAGAGGGAGAGGGAAAGGCGGAAGAGAGGGAGAGGGAAAGGCGGAAGAGAGGGAGAGGGAAAGGCGGCAGAGAGGGAGAGGGAAAGGCGGCAGAGAGGGAGAGGGAAAGGCGGCAGAGAGGGAGAGGGAAAGGCGGCAGAGAGGGAGAGAGGGGAAAGGCGGCAGAGAGGGAGAGGGAAAGGGAAGAGAGGGAAAGGCGGCAGAGAGGGAGAGGGAAAGGCGGAAGAGAGGGAGAGGGAAAGGCGGAAGAGAGGGAGAGGGAAAGGAGGGAGAGGGAGAGGGAAAGGCGGCAGAGGGAAAGGCGGCAGAGGGAAAGGCGGCAGAGAGGGAAAGGCGGCAGAGAGGGAGAGGGAAAGGCGGCAGAGAGGGAGAGGGAAAGGCGGAAGAGAGGGAGACGGAAAGGCGGAAGAGAGGGAAAGGCGGCAGAGAGGGAGACGGAAAGGCGGAAGAGAGGGAGACGGAAAGGCGGAAGAGAGGGAGACGGAAAGGCGGAAGAGAGGGAGACGGAAAGGCGGAAGAGAGGGAGACGGAAAGGCGGAAGAGAGGGAGAGGGAAAGGCGGAAGAGAGGGAGAGGGAAAGGCGGAAGAGAGGGAGAGGGAAAGGGGAAGAGAGGGAGACGGAAAGAGAGGGAGAGGGAAAGGCGGAAGAGAGGGAGAGGGAAAGGCGGAAGAGAGGGAGAGGGAAAGGCGGAAGAGAGGGAGAGGGAAAGGTGGCAGAGAGGGAGAGGGAAAGGCGGAAGAGAGGGAGAGGGAAAGGCGGCAGAGAGGGAGAGGGAAAGGCGGCAGAGAGGGAGAGGGAAAGGCGGCAGAGAGGGAAAGGCGGCAGAGAGGGAGAGGGAAAGGCGGAAGAGAGGGAAAGGCGGAAGAGAGGGAGAGGGAAAGGCGGCAGAGAGGGAGAGGGAAAGGCGGCAGAGAGGGAGAGGGAAAGGCGGCAGAGAGGGAGAGGGAAAGGCGGCAGAGAGGGAGAGGGAAAGGCGGAAGAGAGGGAGAGGGAAAGGCGGAAGAGAGGGAGAGGGAAAGGCGGAAGAGGGAAAGGCGGCAGAGAGGGAGAGGGAAAGGCGGAAGAGAGGAAAAGGGAAAGGCGGCAGAGAGAGAGAGATAGAGAGGAAGGAGACGGAATGGGAGAGGGAGATAGAAAGGGAGATGGAGAGGGGGAGGGGAGGACAATATACAACTCTCACCTGAACTTTGTTGGCTTTCTTGATTGGAGAAAGATTCCAGGCAGGTATGACCTGAAGGGAAGCGCATGTTATATACACCCTCCATGTACCCTCACCCCTTCTATACACCCTCCATGTACATACCACCCTCCATGTACCCTCACCCCTTCTATACACCCTTCATGTACATACCACCCTCCATGTACCCTCACCCCTTCTATACACCCTCCATGTACTCACCACTCCCTTCTCCACCACCTCCTTCAGTTTGGATCGGGTCATTTTTGGCTCCTGGGAAACAAAACAGATGAGAATTGTATCTCTTACAAAAAAAAAAAATATGAAAAACTTTATTAGTGCGCACAGTGACAGAGCGATGGCGGATTGCTGGAAGAAGTAATGTGTACCAGGAGAATTGGGGGAGGTGAACTACTCCAGGGGGGATCCTGGTACACTGGAAGGGGGTACAGCGGGGGGGGGGGGGGGGGGTTCCTGGTACACAGGGAAGGAGGGAGGGAGGGAACACTTACAAAGAGAGGCAGACCTTCCGTCTCGTTGATGGCGGCTTTCATCATGGCCACGACATGCTCATTAGTGATCACTTCCTGCAGAGACACAACCAGACATGATGGACCAAAGTCTACAACACCTCCCACCCTTCTGCCATATGTAGGTGTAGACCCTGGATCCACAATGACAACAACCCCCCCTGAAGCACATTAGATGCCCCCCATGACTGAGGCACCTTAGGACCCATCACACTTCTGCCATATATACAGTTTATATCCTTTTCCATCCTTATAAATTTCCATTCCCTTGTTACGCAGGTCTTTTGACAGTTCTTTTCTGCTCTCCATGGATTAGTATGTAGCATGCTCAGTCCATCAACGTGAGAGCCAACAAAACTCATTGACTATTTATACACAGACACAACAGATGTGGGAAACAACCTCCAGTGTGTGTCACCTTGCGTGTACCAAGGCTGAACATTCCGGGGGGAGGGGCTCTTCATCAGGGTCATTTGGGGGAGTATAAAAAAGGAGCCACCCCGAGGCACCTTACATGCCCCCTCCAAACCTGAAGCACCGCCTTACATGGCCCCCCCACAACCCCAAGGCATCTTCCATATCCCCCCCCCAACCTTAGGACCTGTGACCTTTGCTCCATAAGTAGATATCAGCTGGTGCACCAACGTACATTGCACCCCGGGGGGGGGGGGGGACCCTGCATTGATTATACAGGAAGGGGGCGACTCACATGTAGGATGTTGCGGACATTGACCACAGTGAGGTTGTGCTGTTTGGCTCCGTCCTCCAGAGCTCTTTCCAGATCCTGGTCCTGGTCACATGATACCGGGGGGGCGTCATCCTCCGGCCTGTTCTCTCTCCTCTTCCTACCTGGAAGTCGCTTCCTCTTCTTCTTCTCATCACTCAACTGTTCCTCATCTGTCACAAGAAAAGAGGGGAACAAAGAGGTCAGTCCCAACATGGAGCCACTACAATTCTGGGAACAACGAGGGTGACGCCCAACACGGAGCCACTACAATATGGGGGAACAAAGAGGGTCATTAACAACATGGAGCCACTACAATACGAGGGGAACAAAGAGGGTCATTCACAACATGGAGCCACTACAATACGGGGGAACAAAGAGGGTCATTCACAACACGGAGCCACTACAATTCCGGGATCAAAGAGGGCCGATCACAACATGGAGCCACTACAATACGAGGGGAACAAAGAGGGTCATTCACAACATGGAGCCACTACAATACGGGGGAACAAAGAGGGTCATTCACAACACGGAGCCACTACAATTCCGGGATCAAAGAGGGCCGATCACAACATGGAGCCACTACAATACGAGGGGAACAAAGAGGGTCATTCACAACACGGAGCCACTACAATTCCGGGATCAAAGAGGGCCGATCACAACATGGAGCCACTACAATACGAGGGGAACAAAGAGGGTCATTCACAACACGGAGCCACTACAATACGGGGGAACAAAGAGGGTCATTCACAACATGGAGCCACTACAATTCCGGGAACAAAGAGGGCCCCTCCCAACATGGAGCCACTACAATATGGGGGAACTAAGAGGGCCGATCCCAACATGGAGCCACTACAATACAGGGAACAAAGAGGGTCATTCACAACATGGAGCCACTACAATACGGGGAACAAAGAGGGCCATTCACAACATGGAGCCACTACAATACGGGGAACAAAGAGGGCCATTCACAACATGGAGCCACTACAATACGGGGAACAAAGAGGGTCATTCACAACATGGAGCCACTACAATACGGGGGAACAAAGAGGGTCATTCACAACATGGAGCCACTACAATACGGGGAACAAAGAGGGTCATTCACAACATGGAGCCACTACAATACGGGGAACAAAGAGGGTCATTCACAACATGGAGCCACTACAATACGGGGAACAAAGCCAACTGATAGAGCAGAGGGATAAAGCCACAAGATCATGGACACAGCAGAGGTCATCAGTGACTCCCGATCCTTACCTACAGGAATGAAGAGTCCTGAACCCTCCTCACCATCTTCTTCCTCTGGAAGGTGAGTCTTTCGGGGAGTTGAATTACTACAGGGGGAGGGACAGTCCCCTGAAATCAAAGAAGAGAAATGACACGGGGACATGTGAGTATTACACGGAACACGCGAGTATTACACGGAACACGGGGACATGTGAGTATTACACGGAACACGCGAGTATTACACGGAACACGGGGACATGTGAGTATTACACGGAACACGCGAGTATTACACGGAACACGGGGACATGCGAGTATTACACGGAACACGCGAGTATTACACGGAACACGGGGACATGTGAGTATTACACGGAACACGCGAGTATTACACGGAACACGGGGACATGTGAGTATTACACGGAACACGCGAGTATTACACGGAACACGGGGACATGCGAGTATTACACGGAACACGGGGACATGCGAGTATTACACGGAACACGGGGACATGCGAGTATTACACGGAACACAGGGACATGCGAGTATTACACGGAACACAGGGACATGCGAGTATTACACGGAACACGGGGACATGCGAGTATTACACGGAACACGGGGACATGCGAGTATTACACGGAACACGGGGACATGCGAGTATTACACGGAACACGGGACATGCGAGTATTACACGGAACACGGGGACATGCGAGTATTACACGGAACACGGGGACATGCGAGTATTACACGGAACACGGGGACATGCGAGTATTACACGGAACACGGGGACATGCGAGTATTACACGGAACACGGGGACATGCGAGTATTACACGGAACACGGGGACATGCGAGTATTACACGGAACACGGGGACATGCGAGTATTACACGGAACACGGGGACATGCGAGTATTACACGGAACACGGGGACATGCGAGTATTACACGGAACACGGGGACATGCGAGTATTACACGGAACACGGGGACATGCGAGTATTACACGGAACACGGGACATGCGAGTATTACGAACACGGGGACATGCGATTACACGGAACACGGGGACATGCGAGTATTACACGGAACACGGGGACATGCGAGTATTACACGGAACACGGGGACATGCGAGTATTACACGGAACACGGGGACATGCGAGTATTACACGGAACACGGGGACATGCGAGTATTACACGGAACACGGGGACATGCGAGTATTACACGGAACACGGGGACATGCGAGTATTACACGGAACACGGGGACATGCGAGTATTACACGGAACACGGGGACATGCGAGTATTACACGGAACACGCGAGTATTACACGGAACACACCCCTCTCCTGTATACACACACACACACACATTTTATATGTACAGCGCCTTGCGAAAGTATTCCACCCCCTTAAGTTGATACTTTGTAGCCCCGCCCCCTGTAAGTCGCTTGGGGGGTCTCTATCAGTTTTGCACATCGAGAGACTGAAATTTTTGCCCAAAACAGCTGGAGCTCAGTGAGGTTGGATGGAGAGGGTTTGTGAACAGCAGTTTTCAGTTCTTTCCACAGATTCTCGATGGGATTGAGGTCTGGACTGTGACTTGGCCATTCTAACACCTGGATATGTTTATTTGTGAACCATTCCATTGTAGATTTATGTGTTGGATCATTGTCTTGTTGGAGGACAAATCTCCGTCCCAGTCTCAGGTCTTTTGCAGACTCCATCAGGTTTTCTTCCAGAATGGTCCTGTATTTGGCTCCACCCATCTTCCCATCAATATTAACCATCTTCCCTGTCCCTGCTGAAGAAAAGCAGGCCCAACCCATGATGCTGACAGAGTCTCCTACCTCAGCTGTAGATCTCTGCAGTTCCTCCAGAGTGATCATGGGCCTCTTGGCTGCATCTCTGATCAGTCTTCTCCTTGTATGAGCTGAAAGTTTAGAGGGACGGCCGGGGTCTTCGTAGATTTGCAGTGGTCTGATACTCCTTCCATTTCAATATTATCGCTTGCACAGTGCTCCTTGGGATGCTTAACCCTCCTAGCGGTATCCCCGAGCGTGACTCGGGGTGGATTTTCAATGTAAAAAAAAAAAAATCGGTAACCCCGAGTCACGCTCGGGGTGAATATGCAGAGCCTGCGCTGGCTTACCTTTTATCCAGGCGGGGTACTGTACTTACCTTGTCCGTGGATCCAGCGATGCATCCCCGCTGTGTGAGCGTGCGGCGTCCTCGCTTGACTCGCACAGTGCCTCCGATCTCCGTTCCCTGCGACGTAACGACGCACGGGGGCGGGGAACGGCGCCAAATTCAAAAAAAGTAAACAAACATTACAGACAGTACACTGTAATCTTATAGATTACAGCACTGTATGTAAAAAATACACCCCCCCCCTTGTCCCTAGTGGTCTGCCCAGTGCACTGCATGTCCTTTTATATAATAAAAACATTTCTTTTTGTGCCTGCAAACTGGAGATTGTCCATAGCAACCAAAAGTCTCCCTTTATGTCAAAAGTGGTTTTAGATCATCTAGAAAACAGCGATAATAAATGATAATCACTTGCAGAATTGTGCGATAGCGATTTGTGGGGGAATCCGTCATAAAAAAATAAAAGTAATGCCGGCGACAATTTCTGCAACTCAGCAAATGTCAGTGTTTTTGATTTGATTACATTATTGAATAATTTTTATTATAATTACATTATCATTTGTTATAATCATTTATTATATTATAATTTTGTGTTTCAAACTTTATCATACCCGGGATGTCTACTAGACTCTGGTTTGGACAAATGTAAGCGTGTTATTCCTAAGAATTGGAGGCCTACAGTATAAAATAGGGTTGTCCCGATACCGAGTATTTCCGCAAATACCCCCGACACCTAAAAAGAATACTCCCCCCCCACCCCCCCCCTGCCGCATCGAAAGCCGCCGCCGCATGGGTTAAACGGCGTGCGGGAACATCACAGCTTTCATTTGAATAGCTGTAGTTTTCCCGCTGCCTATAGACACTCCCCCTTGCTCGGGATTGGATGGGTGATCGTGATCTGTCCAATCCCGAGCAAGGAGGAGTGTCTATACGCGGCGGGCAAAACAGCTATTCAACTGAATGCTGCGATTTTTCTCCATGCGGCGGCTTTCGGCATGGGGGAAATGGCTGGAGGGACATGGCTGCATTATGTGAGGGACATGGCTGCATTATGTGAGGGACATGGCTGCATTATGTGAGGGACATGGCTGCATTATGTGAGGGACATGGCTGCATTATGTGAGGGACATGGCTGCATTATGTGAGGGACATGGCTGCATTATGTGAGGGACATGGCTGCATTATGTGAGGGACATGGCTGCATTATGTGGGGGGACATGGCTGCATTATGTGGGGGGACATGGCTGCATTATGTGAGGGACATGGCTGCATTATGTGAGGGACATGGCTGCATTATGTGAGGGACATGGCTGCATTATGTGGGGGGACATGGCTGCATTATGTGGGGGGACATGGCTGCATTATGTGGGGGGACATGGCTGCATTATGTGAGGGACATGGCTGCATTATGTGAGGGACATGGCTGCATTATGTGAGGGACATGGCTGCATTATGTGGAGGGACATGGCTGCATTATGTGAGGGACATGGCTGCATTATGTGAGGGACATGGCTGCATTATGTGAGGGACATGGCTGCATTATGTGAGGGACATGGCTGCATTATGTGAGGGACATGGCTGCATTATGTGAGGGACATGGCTGCATTATGTGAGGGACATGGCTGCATTATGTGGGGGACATGGCTGCAATATGTGGGGGGACATGGCTGCAATATGTGGGGGGACATGGCTGCAATATGTGGGGGGACATGGCTGCAATATGTGGGGGACATGGCTGCATTTGTGGGGGACATGGCTGCAATATGTGAGGGACATGGCTGCATTATGTGAGGGACATGGCTGCATTATGTGAGGGACATGGCTGCATTATGTGGGGGACATGGCTGCAATATGTGAGGGACATGGCTGCATTATGTGAGGGACATGGCTGCATTATGTGAGGGACATGGCTGCATTATGTGAGGGACATGGCTGCATTATGCGGGGGACATGGCTGCAATATGCGGGGGACATGGCTGCAATATGTGGGGGGACATGGCTGCAATATGTGGGGGGACATGGCTGCAATATGTGGGGGACATGGCTGCATTTGTGGGGGACATGGCTGCAATATGTGAGGGACATGGCTGCATTATGTGAGGGACATGGCTGCATTATGTGAGGGACATGGCTGCATTATGTGGGGGACATGGCTGCAATATGTGAGGGACATGGCTGCAATATGTGAGGGACATGGCTGCAATATGTGAGGGACATGGCTGCAATATGTGAGGGACATGGCTGCAATATGTGAGGGACATGGCTGCAATATGTGAGGGACATGGCTGCAATATGTGAGGGACATGGCTGCAATATGTGAGGGACATGGCTGCAATATGTGGGGGGACATGGCTGCAATATGTGGGGGACATGGCTGCATTTGTGGGGGACATGGCTGCAATATGTGGGGGACATGGCTGCAATATGTGGGGGACATGGCTGCAATATGTGGGGGACATGGCTGCAATATGTGGGGGACATGGCTGCAATATGTGAGGGACATGACTGCATATGTGAGGGACATGGCTGCAATATGTGAGGGACATGGCTGCAATATGTGAGGGACATGGCTGCAATATGTGAGGGACATGGCTGCAATATGTGGGGGGACATGGCTGCAATATGTGAGGGACATGGCTGCAATATGTGAGGGACATGGCTGCAATATGTGGGGACATGGCTGCAATATGTGGGGGACATGGCTGCATTATGTGAGGGACATGGCTGCAATATGTGGGGGGACATGGCTGCAATATGTGAGGGACATGGCTGCAATATGTGGGGGGAATATGTGGGGGGACATGGCTGCAATATGTGGGGGGGCTGCAATATGTGGGGGGACATGGCTGCAATATGTGGGGGGACATGGCTGCAATATGTGGGGGACATGGCTGCATTTGTGGGGGATATGTGGGGGGACATGGCTGCAATATGTGGGGGGACATGGCTGCAATATGTGGGGGGGGGACATGGCTGCATTTGTGGGGGATATGTGGGGGGGCTGCAATATGTGGGGGGACATGGCTGCAATATGTGGGGGGGCTGCATTTGTGGGGGACATGGCTGCAATATGTGGGGGGACATGGCTGCAATATGTGGGGGACATGGCTGCATTTGTGGGGGACATGGCTGCAATATGTGGGGGGACATGGGCAATATGTGGGGGACATGGCTGCAATATGTGGGGGGACATGGCTGCAATATGTGGGGGACATGGCTGCATTTGTGGGGGACATGGCTGCAATATGTGGGGGGACATGGCTGCAATATGTGGGGGACATGGCTGCATATGTGGGGGGGGGACATGGCTGCAATATGTGGGGGGAATATGTGGGGGGACATGGCTGCAATATGTGGGGGACATGGCTGCAATATGTGGGGGACATGGCTGCAATATGTGGGGGGGCTGCAATATGTGGGGGGACATGGCTGCAATATGTGGGGGACATGGCTGCATTTGTGGGGGACATGGCTGCAATAGGGGGGGGCATGTGGGGGGACATGGCTGCAATATGTGGGGGGCTGCAATATGTGGGGGGACATGGCTGCAATATGTGAGGGACATGGCTGCAATATGTGAGGGACATGGCTGCAATATGTGGGGGACATGGCTGCATTTGTGGGGGACATGGCTGCAATATGTGGGGGGACATGGCTGCAATATTGTGGGGGACATGGCTGCAATATGTGGGGGGATTTGTGGGGGACATGGCTGCAATATGTGGGGGGACATGGCTGCAATATGTGGGGGGGCTGCAATATGTGGGGGGACATGGCTGCAATATGTGGGGGGACATGGCTGCAATATGTGGGGGACATGGCTGCATTTGTGGGGGACATGGCTGCAATATGTGGGGGGACATGGCTGCAATATGTGGGGGACATGGCTGCAATATGTGGGGGGACATGGCTGCAATATGTGGGGGGACATGGCTGCATATGTGGGAGACACAATTAAAATAAAGTATCGGTATTGGGAATCGGTACTTGTACTCG
Source organism: Rana kukunoris (assembly GCA_029574335.1). Taxonomy (NCBI): domain Eukaryota; kingdom Metazoa; phylum Chordata; class Amphibia; order Anura; family Ranidae; genus Rana; species Rana kukunoris. The sequence goes on from JAJQKJ010002561.1 coordinate 102,357, forward strand.
GTCCTAAGAAAGTGGTATCGGGACACCCCTAGTATAAAACGCAGAATTTCCATGCAGAATAATTGTACTGCTTTTGGTACGTAATTCCAGGCAGAATCGCACCGCCAGGGAGGTTAAAGCTCGGCAAATCTATTTGTATCCGGCTTTAAACTTCTCCACAGCAGTATCTCGGACCTGCCTGGTGTGTTCCTTGTTCTTCATGATGCTCTCTGCGCTTTAAACGGACCTCTGAGACTATCACAGTGCAGGTGCATTTATCTGGAGACTTGATTACACACAGGTGGATTCTATTTATCATCATTAGTCATTTAGGTCACCATTGGATCATTCAGAGATCCTCACTGAACTTCTGGAGAGAGTTTGCTGCACTGAAAGTAAGGGGGCGGAGTCATTTTGCACGCCCAATTTTCCGTTATTTAGCTGTTAAAAAAGTTTGAAATATCCAATAAATGTCCTCCCACTTCATGATTGTGTCCCACTTGTTGTTGGTTCTTCACAAAAAAATCGTTTTATATCTTTATGTTTGAAGCCTGAAATGTGGCAAAAGGTCGCAAAGTTCAAGGGGGCCGAATACTTTCACAAGGCACTGTGTGTATATATATAACCCTAACCCTATATATCCACCCCCCTCCACCCATCCAACCCCCCCCAACGCATCACCCACGGCCAGCTCCATCCATCCACCCCTCCACAACGCACCCCCACCCACGGCCAGCTCCATCCATCTCCACAACGCACCCCCACCCACGGCCAGCTCCATCCATCCACCCCTCCCCCTCCACAACGCACCCCCACCCAGCTCCATCCATCTCCACAACGCACCCCCACCCACGGCCAGCTCCATCCATCTCCACAACGCACCCCCACCCACGGCCAGCTCCATCCATCCACCCCTCCCCCTCCACAACGCACCCCCACCCAGCTCCATCCATCTCCACAACGCACCCCCACCCACTCCATCCATCTCCACAACGGCCAGCTCCATCCATCTCCACAACGCACCCCCACCCACGGCCAGCTCCATCCATCTCCACAACGCACCCCCACCCACAGCCAGCTCCATCCATCTCCACAACGCACCCCCACCCACGGCCAGCTCCATCCATCCACCCCTCCACAACGCACCCCCACCCACGGCCAGCTCCATCCATCTCCACAACGCACCCCCACCCACGGCCAGCTCCATCCATCTCCACAACGCACCCCCACCCAGCTCCATCCATCTCCACAACGCACCCCCACCCACGGCCAGCTCCATCCATCTCCACAACGCACCCCCACCCACGGCCAGCTCCATCCATCTCCACAACGCACCCCCACCCACGGCCAGCTCCATCCATCTCCACAACGCACCCCCACCCACGGCCAGCTCCATCCATCTCCACAACGCACCCCCACCCACGGCCAGCTCCATCCATCTCCACAACGCACCCCCACCCACAGCTCCATCCATCTCCACAACGCACCCCCACCCACGGCCAGCTCCATCCATCCACCCCTCCCCCTCCACAACGCACCCCCACCCACGCCAGCTCCATCCATCTCCACAACGCACCCCCACCCACGGCCAGCTCCATCCATCTCCACAACGCACCCCCACCCACGGCCAGCTCCATCCATCTCCACAACGCACCCCCACCCACGGCCAGCTCCATCCATCTCCACAACGCACCCCCACCCACGGCCAGCTCCATCCATCTCCACAACGCACCCCCACCCACGGCCAGCTCCATCCATCTCCACAACGCACCCCCACCCACGGCCAGCTCCATCCATCTCCACAACGCACCCCCACCCACGGCCAGCTCCATCCATCTCCACAACGCACCCCCACCCACGGCCAGCTCCATCCATCTCCACAACGCACCCCCACCCACGGCCAGCTCCATCCATCTCCACAACGCACCCCCACCCACGGCCAGCTCCATCCATCTCCACAACGCACCCCCACCCACGGCCAGCTCCATCCATCTCCACAACGCACCCCCACCCACGGCCAGCTCCATCCATCTCCACAACGCACCCCCACCCACGGCCAGCTCCATCCATCTCCACAACGCACCCCCACCCACGGCCAGCTCCATCCATCTCCACAACGCACCCCCCCACCCACTCCATCCATCTCCACAACGCACCCCCACCCACGCCAGCTCCATCCATCTCCACAACGCACCCCCACCCACTCCATCCATCTCCACAACGCACCCCCACCACGCCAGCTCCATCCATCTCCACAACGCACCCCCACCCACTCCATCCATCTCCACAACGCACCCCCACCCACGCCAGCTCCATCCATCTCCACAACGCACCCCCACCCACAGCCATCCATCTCCACAACGCACCCCCACCCACGGCCAGCTCCATCCATCTCCACAACGCACCCCCACCCAGCTCCATCCATCCCAACAACGCACCCCCACCCACGCACCCCCACCCAGCCATCCATCCAACAACGCACCCCCACCCACGGCCAGCTCCATCCATCTCCACAATGCATCACCCACGGCCAGCTCCATCCATCTCCACAACGCACCCCCACCCACGGCCAGCTCCATCCATCTCCACAATGCATCACCCACGGCCAGCTCCATCCATCTCCACAACGCACCCCCACCCACGGCCAGCTCCATCCATCCCAACAACGCACCCCCACCCACGGCCAGCTCCATCCATCTCCACAACGCACCCCCACCCACGGCCAGCTCCATCCATCTCAACAACGCACCCCCACCCACGGCCAGCTCCATCCATCTCCACAACGCACCCCCAACCACGGCCAGCTCCATCCATCTCCACAACGCACCCCCACCCACAGCCAGCTCCATCCATCTCAACAACGCACCCCCACCCACGGCCAGCTCCATCCATCTCCACAACGCACCCCCACCCACGGCCAGCTCCATCCATCCCAACAACGCACCCCCACCCACGGCCAGCTCCATCCATCTCCACAACGCACCCCCACCCACGGCCAGCTCCATCCATCTCCACAACGCACCCCCACCCACAGCCAGCTCCATCCATCTCAACAACGCACCCCCACCCACGGCCAGCTCCATCCATCTCCACAACGCACCCCCACCCACGGCCAGCTCCATCCATCTCCACAACGCACCCCCACCCACGACCAGCTCCATCCATCTCCACAACGCACCCCCACCCACGACCAGCTCCATCCATCTCCACAACGCACCCCCACCCACGGCCAGCTCCATCCATCCCAACAACGCACCCCCACCCACGGCCAGCTCCATCCATCTCCACAACGCACCCCCACCCACGGCCAGCTCCATCCATCTCCACAACGCACCCCCACCCACGGCCAGCTCCATCCATCTCCACAACGCACCCCCACCCAGCTCCATCCATCCCAACAACGCACCCCCACCCACGGCCAGCTCCATCCATCTCCACAACACACCCCCACCCACGGCCAACTCCATCCATCTCCACAACGCACCCCCACCCACGGCCAGCTCCATCCATCCCAACAACGCACCCCCACCCACGGCCAGCTCCATCCATCTCCACAACGCACCCCAACCCACGGCCAGCTCCATCCATCTCAACAACGCACCCCCACCCACGGCCAGTTCCATCCATCTCCACAACGCACCCCCACCCACGGCCAGCTCCATCCATCTCCACAACGCACCCCCACCCACAGCCAGCTCCATCCATCTCAACAACGCACCCCCACCCACGGCCAGCTCCATCCATATCCACAACGCACCCCCACCCACGGCCAGCTCCATCCATCCCAACAACGCACCCCCACCCACGGCCAGCTCCATCCATCTCCACAACGCACCCCCACCCACGGCGAGCTCCATCCATCTCCACAACGCACCCCCACCCACGGCCAGCTCCATCCATCTCCACAACGCACCCCCACCCAGCTCCATCCATCCCAACAACGCACCCCCACCCACGGCCAGCTCCATCCATCTCCACAATGCATCACCCACGGCCAGCTCCATCCATCTCCACAACGCACCCCCACCCACAGCCAGCTCCATCCATCTCAACAACGCACCCCCACCCACAGCCAGCTCCATCCATCTCAACAACGCACCCCCCACCCACGGCCAGCTCCATCCATCTCCACAACGCACCCCCACCCACAGCCAGCTCCATCCATCTCCACAACGCACCCCCACCCACGGCCAACTCCATCCATCTCAACAACGCACCCCCACCCACGGCCAGCTCCATCTCAACAACGCACCCCCACCCACGGCCAGCTCCATCCATCTCCACAACGCACCCCCACCCACAGCCAGCTCCATCCATCCCAACAACGCACCCCCACCCACGGCCAACTCCATCCATTTCCACAACGCACCCCCACCCACGGCCAGCTCCATCCATCTCAACAACGCACCCCCACCCACGGCCAGCTCCATCCATCTCCACAACGCACCCCCACCCAGCTCCATCCATCCCAACAACGCACCCCCACCCACGGCCAGCTCCATCCATCTCCACAATGCATCACCCACGGCCAGCTCCATCCATCTCCACAACGCACCCCCACCCACGGCCAGCTCCATCCATCTCCACAATGCATCACCCACGGCCAGCTCCATCCATCCCAACAACGCACCCCCACCCACGGCCAGCTCCATCCATCTCAACAACGCACCCCCACCCACGGCCAGCTCCATCCATCTCAACAACGCACCCCCACCCACGGCCAGCTCCATCCATCTCAACAACGCACCCCCACCCACGGCCAGCTCCATCCATCTCCACAACGCACCCCCACCCACAGCCAGCTCCATCCATCTCAACAACGCATCCCCACCCACGGCCAGCTCCATCCATCTCCACAACGCACCCCCCCCCACGGCCAGCTCCATCCATCCCAACAACGCACCCCCACCCACCTCCATCCATCCCAACAACGCACCCCCACCCACAGCCAGCTCCATCCATCTCAACAACGCACCCCCACCCACGGCCAGCTCCATCCATCTCAACAACGCACCCCCACCCACGGCCAGCTCCATCCATCTCAACAACGCACCCCCACCCACGGCCAGCTCCATCCATCTCCACAACGCACCCCCACCCACAGCCAGCTCCATCCATCCCAACAACGCACCCCCTCCCACGGCCAACTCCATCCATTTCCACAACGCACCCCCACCCACGGCCAGCTCCATCCATCTCAACAACGCACCCCCACCCACGGCCAGCTCCATCCATCTCCACAACGCACCCCCACCCAGCTCCATCCATCCCAACAACGCACCCCCACCCACGGCCAGCTCCATCCATCTCCACAATGCATCACCCATGGCCAACTCCATCCATCTCCACAACGCACCCCCACCCAGCTCCATCCATCCCAACAACGCACCCCCCACCCACGGCCAGCTCCATCCATCTCAACAACGCACCCCCACCCACGGCCAGCTCCATCCATCTCCACAACGCACCCCCACCCACGGCCAACTCCATCCATCTCCACAACGCACCCCCACCCACGGCCAGCTCCATCCATCCCAACAACGCACCCCCACCCACGGCCAGCTCCATCCATCTCCACAATGCATCACCCACGGCCAGCTCCATCCATCTCCACAACGCACCCCCACCCACAGCCAGCTCCATCCATCTCAACAACGCACTCCCACCCACAGCCAGCTCCATCCATCTCAACAACGCACCCCCACCCACGGCCAGCTCCATCCATCTCCACAACGCACCCCCACCCACAGCCAGCTCCATCCATCTCCACAACGCACCCCCACCCACGGCCAACTCCATCCATCTCAACAACGCACCCCCACCCACGGCCAGCTCCATCTCAACAACGCACCCCCACCCACGGCCAGCTCCATCCATCTCCACAACGCACCCCCACCCACAGCCAGCTCCATCCATCCCAACAACGCACCCCCACCCACGGCCAACTCCATCCATTTCCACAACGCACCCCCACCCACGGCCAGCTCCATCCATCTCAACAACGCACCCCCACCCACGGCCAGCTCCATCCATCTCCACAACGCACCCCCACCCAGCTCCATCCATCCCAACAACGCACCCCCACCCACGGCCAGCTCCATCCATCTCCACAATGCATCACCCACGGCCAGCTCCATCCATCTCCACAACGCACCCCCACCCACGGCCAGCTCCATCCATCTCCACAATGCATCACCCACGGCCAGCTCCATCCATCCCAACAACGCACCCCCACCCACGGCCAGCTCCATCCATCTCAACAACGCACCCCCACCCACGGCCAGCTCCATCCATCTCCACAACGCACCCCCACCCACAGCCAGCTCCATCCATCTCAACAACGCACCCCCACCCACGGCCAGCTCCATCCATCTCCACAACGCACCCCCCCCACGGCCAGCTCCATCCATCCCAACAACGCACCCCCACCCACCTCCATCCATCCCAACAACGCACCCCCACCCACAGCCAGCTCCATCCATCTCAACAACGCACCCCCACCCACGGCCAGCTCCATCCATCTCAACAACGCACCCCCACCCACGGCCAGCTCCATCCATCTCAACAACGCACCCCCACCCACGGCCAGCTCCATCCATCTCCACAACGCACCCCCACCCACAGCCAGCTCCATCCATCCCAACAACGCACCCCCTCCCACGGCCAACTCCATCCATTTCCACAACGCACCCCCACCCACGGCCAGCTCCATCCATCTCAACAACGCACCCCCACCCACGGCCAGCTCCATCCATCTCCACAACGCACCCCCACCCAGCTCCATCCATCCCAACAACGCACCCCCACCCACGGCCAGCTCCATCCATCTCCACAATGCATCACCCATGGCCAGCTCCATCCATCTCCACAACGCACCCCCACCCAGCTCCATCCATCCCAACAACGCACCCCCACCCACGGCCAGCTCCATCCATCTCAACAACGCACCCCCACCCACGGCCAGCTCCATCCATCTCCACAACGCACCCCCACCCACGGCCAACTCCATCCATCTCCACAACGCACCCCCACCCAGCTCCATCCATCTCAACAACGCACCCCCACCCACGGCCAGCATCATTCATCTATCCCCCTCCACATCTCATCGCCCAGCACCATCCATCCCCCTCCAAAAACGCATCAACCACTCACGGCCAGCATCATCCATCCCCTCCACAACGCATCCACCACCAACACCATCTATCCCCCTCCACAACGCATCCCCCACCCACGGCCAGCATCATCCATCTATCCCCCTCCACATCTCATCGCCCAGCACCATCCATCCCCCTCCAAAACGCATCCCCCACCCACGGCCAGCATCATCCATCTATCCCCCTCCACATCTCATCGCCCAGCACCATCCATCCCCCTCCAAAACGCATCCCCCACCCACGGCCAGCATCATCCATCTATCCCCCTCCACATCTCATCGCCCAGCACCATCCATCCCCCTCCAAAACGCATCCCCCACCCACGGCCAGCATCATCCATCTATCCCCCTCCACATCTCATCGCCCAGCACCATCCATCCCCCTCCAAAACGCATCCCCCACCCACGGCCAGCATCATCCATCTATCCCCCTCCACAGCTCATCGCCCAGCACCATCCATCCCCCTCCAAAAACGCATCAACCACTCACGGCCAGCATCATCCATCCCCTCCACAACGCATCCACCACCAACACCATCCATCTATCCCCCTCCACAACGCATCCCCCACCCACGGCCAGCATCATCCATCTATCCCCCTCCACAACGCATCAACTGCCAGCACCATCCATCTATCCCCCTCCACAAGGCATCTCCCACCCACACCCAGCACCATCCATCCTCCTCCACAATGCATCCCAATCCAAAAATTGGCCGGTAAAATTCGGCATCATATATCGGCGGCCCCGATTTCTAAATATCGGCATCGGCCAGAGAAAAAAAACATATCGGTCGACCTCTAGTCAGGACAATACTCACCATCCAGTCTGTTGGGCGTCTTTTCATACTTGGCCACAGATTGCTGCTGTGAATCTCCTGGGGTAGAAGGTTTGTCTGCCAACCTTCCTTCATTACTCTGATCACAAACCTTCACAGCGCTGTCAGGAACAGGACTAGGCTGAGGAGCTTCATTCTGCCATTTCACCGACCTTCGCCCACCTTTCTGAGACTTGGTGGATCTCTGAGGAGATCTGGTTGTAGGCCTCAGCTGAGCGGAATCAGTTCTCGGAGGAGATCTGGTGGTGGGCCTCAGCTGAGCGGAATCAGTTCTCGGAGGAGATCTAGTGGTGGGCTTCAGCTGAGCGAAGGCGATTCTTGGAGGAGATCTGGTGGTGGGTCTCAGCTGAGTGGAATCGTTTCTTGAAGGAGATCTGGTGGTGGGCCTCAGCTGAGCGGAATCAGTTCTCGGAGGAGATCTGGTGGTGGGCCTCAGCTGAGCGGAGTCGGTTCTCGGAGGAGATCTAGTGGTGGGCCTCAGCTGAGCGAAGGCGATTCTTGGAGGAGATCTGGTGGTGGGCCTCAGCTGAGCGGAATCGGTTCTTGAAGGAGATCTGGTGGTGGGCTTCAGCTGAGCGGAATCAGTTCTTGGAGGAGATCTAGTGGTGGGCCTCAGTTGAGCGAAGTCGGTTCTAGGAGGAGATCTGGTGGTGGGCCTCAGTGGAACAGAGTCGGTAATATGAGCAGACTGAGCTGTAGGTCTCGACTGGCCAGAAACAGTTGTTGGTGAGGTTGTGGTGATCAGTCTACATTGACTGATATCAGTTTTGGTGGCGGGTCTCAATGGATTGGGATCGGTTGGAGAGGATTTGGTGGCGGGTCTCAATGGATTGGGATCGGTTGGAGAGGATTTGGTGGCGGGTCTCAATGGATTGGGATCGGTTGGAGAGGATTTGGCGGTGGCCGTTGACGGACTGGTGCTGGTCGAAGAGGAATCAGCGTTATTTCTCCGTTGGACGCTAGTTGGAGAACATCGGATTTTGGGTCTTGAGAGAGTGGATTGGGTTTGGGGTCTCGCCTGGTCTGCCTCAGTTCTCAGGGGAGTCTGGATGGAGGGGGAGGTGGCATCGTCCCCTCGGGGGAGTTTCTGTATATTGGGGTCACTTCCATCCCCACCATTCTGTACACCAAGCGTCTCATCTGATGGCTGGGGGGTGGACGGTCTGTGTGGGCGGTACGAGGAATCGCACTCGGGGAGGTTGTGGCCTCCATGTGATTCAGTCCTCAAAGTTTTATTATTTACAGGGGAAGAGATTTCCTTCCTTGTGGCCAATGGAAAAGGCCGTCCTTGCCTCTGCATGGTGACAAGAGGACCTGTCCTTGGTGCTCCCGAAAGGGGAGGCAAGTCTCTTCCAGGCTGGGTGTGGGGAGCTCCAGGAACTGTCTTTGGAGTCCTTTGAAGGGGAATGAGAGGCTCTGGCCCTGGAGGTTTTAGTACTTCAGTAATCAGGACACGTTTTTCTCCAGATACATTGGAAGGGAGTGGAGGAGGGGCCCTGTGACTGACAGGGAGGGGCCCAGAGCTGGACGCCGAGGCATTTCTGTATCTGGCTGGTTTCTGTTGCGGGGTGGGAACCTCCGACCTGGAAGACATCCGACACTCAACGCGATCATTCATTCCAGCCGATCTCTCCATTGGCTGAAACAGCTAAGAGGACCTGTAGGGAGTTCCTGTCTAGGATATCGGAACATGGGACACGCCCACCCTGCAGAGGAAGAGAACACAGAGACCAATCATGAGAGAGCGACACGGCCAACCCCCTCCGAGCCCTTCCAACCCCCCCCTCCGAGCCCTTTCAACCCCATCCGAGCCCTTCCAACGACACGCCCACCCTGCAGAGGAAGAGAACATAGAAACCCATCATGAGAGAGCGACACGGCCAACCCCCTCCGAGCCCTTCCAACCCCCTCCGAGCCCTTCCAACGACGCGACCAACCCCCTCCGAGCCCTTCCAACCACACAACCAACCCCCTCCGAGCCCTTCCAACCCCCTCCGAGCCCTTCCAACAACGTGACCAACCCCCTCCAACAACGTGACCAACCCCCTCCAACAACGTGACCAACCCCCTCCAACAACGTGACCAACCCCCTCCGAGCCCTTCCAACGACACGCCCACCCTGCAGAGGAAGAGAACATAGAAACCCATCATGAGAGAGCGACACGGCCAACCCCCTCCGAGCCCTTCCAACCCCCTCCGAGCCCTTCCAACGACGCGACCAACCCCCTCCGAGCCCTTCCAACCACACAACCAACCCCCTCCGAGCCCTTCCAACCCCCTCCGAGCCCTTCCAACAACGTGACCAACCCCCTCCAACAACGTGACCAACCCCCTCCAACAACGTGACCAACCCCCTCCAACAACGTGACCAACCCCCTCCGAGCCCTTCCAACGACACGCCCACCCTGCAGAGGAAGAGAACATAGAAACCCATCATGAGAGAGCGACACGGCCAACCCCCTCCGAGCCCTTCCAACCCCCTCCGAGCCCTTCCAACGACGCGACCAACCCCCTCCGAGCCCTTCCAACCACACAACCAACCCCCTCCGAGCCCTTCCAACCCCCTCCGAGCCCTTCCAACAACGTGACCAACCCCCTCCAACAACGTGACCAACCCCCTCCAACAACGTGACCAACCCCCTCCAACAACGCGACCAACCCCCTCCGAGCCCTTCCAACGACACGCCCACCCTGCAGAGGAAGAGAACATAGAAACCCATCAAGAGAGAGAGCGACACGCGTCCTACAAACCATTCCTCCGACGAGGGCCAACCCCCTCCAACAACGTGACCAACCCCCTCCGAGCCCTTCCAACCACACGACCAACCTCCTCCAACAAACGTGACCAACCCCCTCCAACAACGTGACCAACCCCCTCCGAGCCCTTCCAACCACACGACCAACCCCCTCCAACAAACGTGACAACAAACGTGACCAACCCCCTCCAACAACGTGACCAACCCCCTCCAACAACGTGACCAACCCCCTCCAACAACGTGACCAACCCCCTCCAACAACGTGACCAACCCCCTCCAACAACGTGACCAACCCCCTCCAACAACGTGACCAACCCCCTCCAACAACGTGACCAACCCCCTCCAACAACGTGACCAACCCCCTCCAACAACGTGACCAACCCCCTCCACCAACCCCCTCCAACAACGTGACCAACCCCCTCCGAGCCCTTCCAACCACACGACCAACCCCCTCCAACAACGTGACCAACCCCCTCCAACAACGTGACCAACCCCCTCCAACAACGTGACCAACCCCCTCCAACAACGTGACCAACCCCCTCCAACAACGTGACCAACCCCCTCCAAACAACGTGACCAACCCCCTCCAACAACGTGACCAACCCCCTCCGAGCCCTTCCAACCACACGACCAACCCCCTCCAACAACGTGACCAACCCCCTCCAACAACGTGACCAACCCCCTCCGAGCCCTTCCAACCACACGACCAACCCCCTCCAACAACGTGACCAACCCCCTCCAACAACGTGACCAATCCCCTCCAACAACGTGACCAACCCCCTCCGAGCCCTTCCAACGACGCGACCAACCCTCTCCGAGCCCTTCCAACCACACAACCAACCCCCTCCGAGCCCTTCCAACCCCCTCCGAGCCCTTCCAACAACGTGACCAACCCCCTCCAACAACGTGACCAACCCCCTCCAACAACGTGACCAACCCCCTCCAACAACGTGACCAACCCCCTCCGAGCCCTTCCAACGACACGCCCACCCTGCAGAGGAAGAGAACATAGAAACCCATCAAGAGAGAGAGCGACACGCGTCCTACAAACCATTCCTCCGACGAGGGCCAACCCCCTCCAACAACGTGACCAACCCCCTCCGAGCCCTTCCAACCACACGACCAACCCCCTCCAACAACGTGACCAACCCCCTCCAACAACTTGACCAACCCCCTCCAACAACGTGACCAACCCCCTCCGAGCCCTTCCAACCACACGACCAACCCCCTCCAACAAACGTGACCAACCCCCTCCAACAAACGTGACCAACCCCCTCCAACAAACGTGACCAACCCCCTCCAACAACGTGACCAACCCCCTCCAACAACGTGACCAACCCCCTCCAACAACGTGACCAACCCCCTCCAACAACGTGACCAACCCCCTCCAACAACGTGACCAACCCCCTCCGAGCCCTTCCAACCACACGACCAACCCCCTCCAACAAACGTGACCAACCCCCTCCAACAAACGTGACCAACCCCCTCCAACAACGTGACCAACCCCCTCCAACAACGTGACCAACCCCCTCCAACAACGTGACCAACCCCCTCCAACAACGTGACCAACCCCCTCCAACAACGTGACCAACCCCCTCCAACAACGTGACCAACCCCCTCCAACAACGTGACCAACCCCCTCCGAGCCCTTCCAACCACACAACCAACCCCCTCCGAGGGGGGGGGGAGGAGGGGCTGTTGTCAGGGGTAACAGTCAGGTGTGGGGGGGGGGCTGTTGTCAGGGGTAACAGTCAGGTGAGGGGGGAGAGGAGGGGCTGTTGTCAGGGGTAACAGTCAGGTGTGGGGGGGAGGAGGGGCTGTTGTCTGGGGTAACAGTCAGGTGAGGGGGGGAGGAGGGGCTGTTGTCAGGGGTAACATTTAGGTGTGAGGGGGAGGAGGGGCTGTTGTCAGGGGTAACAGTCAGGTGTGGGGGGGAGGAGGGGCTGTTGTCAGGGGTAACAGTCAGGTGTGGGGGGGGAGGAGGGGCTGTTGTCAGGGGTAACAGTCAGGTGAGGGGGGGAGGAGGGGCTGTTGTCAGGGGTAACAGTCAGGTGAGGGGGGGAGGAGGGGCTGTTGTCAGGGGTAACAGTCAGGTGAGGGGGGGGAGGGGCTGTTGTCAGGGGTAACAGGTGAGGGGGGGGAGGAGGGGCTGTTGTCAGGGGTAACATTCAGGTGTGGGGGGGAGGAGGGGCTGTTGTCAGGGGTAACAGTCAGGTGTGGGGGGGGAGGGGCTGTTGTCAGGGGTAACAGTCAGTGAGGGGGGGGAGGAGGGGCTGTTGTCAGGGTAACATTCAGGTGTGGGGGGGGAGGGGCTGTTGTCAGGGGTAACAGTTCAGGTGAGGGGGGGAGGGGCTGTTGTCAGGGGTAACAGTCAGGAGGGGCTGTTGTCAGGGGTAAGGAGGGGCTGTTGTCAGGGGTAACAGTCAGGTGTGGGGGGGAGGAGGGGCTGTTGTCAGGGGTAACAGTCAGGTGTGGGGGAGGGGGGCTGTTGTCAGGGGTAACAGTCAGGTGTGGGGGGGGAGGAGGGGCTGTTGTCAGGGGTAACAGTCAGGTGTGGGGGGGAGGAGGGGCTGTTGTCAGGGGTAACAGTCAGGTGTGGGGGGGGAGGAGGGGCTGTTGTCAGGGGTAACAGTCAGGTGTGGGGGGGAGGAGGGGCTGTTGTCAGGGGTAACAGTCAGGTGGGGGGGGGGGGAGGAGGGGCTGTTGTCAGGGGTAACAGTCAGGTGTGGGGGGGGGAGGAGGGGCTGTTGTCAGGGGTAACAGTCAGGTGTGGGGGGGGGAGGAGGGGCTGTTGTCAGGGGTAACAGTCAGGTGTGGGGGGGAGGAGGGGCTGTTGTCAGGGGTAACAGTCAGGTGTGGGGGGGGGAGGAGGGGCTGTTGTCAGGGGTAACAGTCAGGTGTGGGGGGGGGGAGGAGGGGCTGTTGTCAGGGGTAACAGTCAGGTGTGGGGGGGGGGAGGAGGGGCTGTTGTCAGGGGTAACAGTCAGGTGTGGGGGGGGGAGGAGGGGCTGTTGTCAGGGGTAACAGTCAGGTGTGGGGGGGGGAGGAGGGGCTGTTGTCAGGGGTAACAGTCAGGTGTGGGGGGGGGAGGAGGGGCTGTTGTCAGGGGTAACAGTCAGGTGTGGGGGGGGGGGGGGGGCTGTTGTCAGGGGTAACAGTCAGGTGTGGGGGGGGGGAGGAGGGGCTGTTGTCAGGGGTAACAGTCAGGTGTGGGGGGGGGGGAGGAGGGGCTGTTGTCAGGGGTAACAGTCAGGTGTGGGGGGGGGGAGGAGGGGCTGGGGGGGAGGAGGGGCTGTTGTCAGGGGTAACAGTCAGGTGTGGGGGGGGGGAGGAGGGGCTGTTGTCAGGGGTAACAGTCAGGTGTGGGGGGGGAGGAGGGGCTGTTGTCAGGGGTAACAGTCAGGTGTGGGGGGGAGGAGGGGCTGTTGTCAGGGGTAACAGTCAGGTGTGGGGGGGGGAGGAGGGGCTGTTGTCAGGGGTAACAGTCAGGTGTGGGGGGGAGGAGGGGCTGTTGTCAGGGGTAACAGTCAGGTGTGGGGGGGAGGAGGGGCTGTTGTCAGGGGTAACAGTCAGGTGTGGGGGGGGAGGAGGGGCTGTTGTCAGGGGTAACAGTCAGGTGTGGGGGGGGGGAGGAGGGGCTGTTGTCAGGGCTGTGGGGGGAGGAGGGGCTGTCAGGGGTAACAGTCAGGTGTGGGGGGGGGGAGGAGGGGCTGTTGTCAGGGGTAACAGTCAGGTGTGGGGGGGGGAGGGGCTGTTGTCAGGGGTAACAGTCAGGTGTGGGGGGGGAGGAGGGGCTGTTGTCAGGGGTAACAGTCAGGTGTGGGGGGGGGAGGGGCTGTTGTCAGGGGTAACAGTCAGGTGTGGGGGGGGGAGGAGGGGCTGTTGTCAGGGGTAACAGTCAGGTGTGGGGGGGGGGAGGAGGGGCTGTTGTCAGGGGTAACAGTCAGGTGTGGGGGGGGGAGGAGGGGCTGTTGTCAGGGGTAACAGTCAGGTGTGGGGGGGGGAGGAGGGGCTGTTGTCAGGGGTAACAGTCAGGTGTGGGGGGGGGAGGAGGGGCTGTTGTCAGGGGTAACAGTCAGGTGTGGGGGGGGGGAGGAGGGGCTGTGTCAGGGGTAACAGTCAGGTGTGGGGGGGGGGGGAGGAGGGGCTGTTGTCAGGGGTAACAGTCAGGTGTGGGGGGGGGAGGAGGGGCTGTTGTCAGGGGTAACAGTCAGGTGTGGGGGGGGGAGGAGGGGTAACAGTCAGTTGGGGGGGGGAGGAGCTGTTGTCAGGGGTAACAGTCAGGTGTGGGGGGGGGAGGAGCTGTTGTCAGGGGTAACAGTCAGGTGAGGGGGGGGAGGGGCAGACAGTCTCCGGTGGGGGAGGGGTCGGTAGACATTACATTGCCGGTCTCCGCTCTCTCCGGTTTCCCGCTACCTGGCGGCCGCCATCTTCTTTCCCGGATCAATTCTCCGCCAGCCCCGCCCACCGGAGTTCCCGCCTCGCGCCTGCGCAGTCCCCTCCTCTCCTCAGACACGGTGAGAGGGAAGTTACATGTGGTGGGCGGGGTTTGTATGCTTGAAATTTCAGCATGTAAACATTCAGGCGGAGGTCTAATTCCCGAATATCACGACATATCCTCACTTTACTGTTATAAAGAAGTGCAAAATGTAAAACCCCGGTGGGAGTACCAAGATGTCCGCCTGCCCCCTTCTTCACTGGGTCCTGACTGCGGCGGGGTGTAGCAAGATGGCGGCGACGTAACGTCATTTCCGTTACTCATTCTGACGGATCATTAACCGAGAGATCACGTGACCGCCGTCCATGTCCTTTGTTATGTGTGTTCTATGGGGGGGCTCATCTATAGGGAACCTCCCCCAGATCCAATCATTCCACCAATCAATGCCTTCCCTCCCCTAGTACAAGCCCCTCCTATACATTGAGTAAGCACACGTTCCCCCCACATGTAGTGTCAGTACAGTGACAGTGCATATTGTCCGCCGCCTGGGGGAGGGGAGCAATGGTTTGGGACAGGATCTCCTATAAACAGGGGAGGGGGGTGTGCAGTTCGGGGCGATCAGCTGGTGTGATGTCATCAGTGAAGTCCCGATCCCCCGTCCTCCTCCTGTGATGTCATCAGTGAAGTCTCCATCCCCCGTCCTCCTCCTGTGATGTCATCAGTGAAGTCTCCATCCCCCGTCCTCCTCCTGTGATGTCATCAGTGAAGTCCCGGTCCCCCGTCCTCCTCCTGTGATGTCATCAGTGAAGTCTCCATCCCCCGTCCTCCTCCTGTGATGTCATCGGTGAAGTCTCGATCCCCTGTCCTCCTCCTGTGATGTCATCAGTGAAGTCTCCATCCCCCGTCCTCCTCCTGTGATGTCATCGGTGAAGTCCCGATCCCCCGTCCTCCTCCTGTGATGTCATCGGTGAAGTCTCCATCCCCCGTCCTCCTCCTGTGATGTCATCGGTGAAGTCCCGATCCCCCGTCCTCCTCCTGTGATGTCATCGGTGAAGTCTCCATCCCCCGTCCTCCTCCTGTGATGTCATCGGTGAAGTCCCGATCCCCCGTCCTCCTCCTGTGATGTCATCGGTGAAGTCTCCATCCCCCGTCCTCCTCCTGTGATGTCATCGGTGAAGTCCCGATCCCCCGTCCTCCTCCTGTGATGTCATCGGTGAAGTCTCCATCCCCCGTCCTCCTCCTGTGATGTCATCAGTGAAGTCCCGATCCCCCGTCCTCCTCCTGTGATGTCATCGGTGAAGTCTCCATCCCCCGTCCTCCTCCTGTGATGTCATCGGTGAAGTCTCGATCCCCCGTCCTCCTCCTGTGATGTCATCAGTGAAGTCCCGATCCCCCGTCCTCCTCCTGTGATGTCATCGGTGAAGTCTGGATCCCCCGTCCTCCTCCTGTGATGTCATCGGTGAAGTCTGGATCCCCCGTCCTCCTCCTGTGATGTCATCGGTGAAGTCTGGATCCCCCGTCCTCCTCCTGTGATGTCATCGGTGAAGTCTCCATCCCCCGTCCTCCTCCTGTGATGTCATCGGTGAAGTCCCGATCCCCCGTCCTCCTCCTGTGATGTCATCGGTGAAGTCTGGATCCCCCGTCCTCCTCCTGTGATGTCATCGGTGAAGTCTCCATCCCCCGTCCTCCTCCTGTGATGTCATCGGTGAAGTCTCCATCCCCCGTCCTCCTCCTGTGATGTCATCAGTGAAGTCTCCATCCCCCGTCCTCCTCCTGTGATGTCATCGGTGAAGTCTCGATCCCCCGTCCTCCTCCTGTGATGTCATCGGTGAAGTCTGGATCCCCCGTCCTCCTCCTGTGATGTCATCGGTGAAGTCTCGATCCCCCGTCCTCCTCCTGTGATGTCATCAGTGAAGTCTCGATCCCCCGTCCTCCTCCTGTGATGTCATCAGTGAAGTCCCGATCCCCCGTCCTCCTCCTGTGATGTCATCGGTGAAGTCTGGATCCCCCGTCCTCCTCCTGTGATGTCATCAGTGAAGTCTCCATCCCCCGTCCTCCTCCTGTGATGTCATCGGTGAAGTCTCGATCCCCCGTCCTCCTCCTGTGATGTCATCAGTGAAGTCCCGTCCTCCTCCTGTGATGTCATCGGTGAAGTCTCGATCCCCCGTCCTCCTCCTGTGATGTCATCAGTGAAGTCTCGATCCCCCGTCCTCCTCCTGTGATGTCATCAGTGAAGTCCCGATCCCCCGTCCTCCTCCTGTGATGTCATCGGTGAAGTCTGGATCCCCCGTCCTCCTCCTGTGATGTCATCGGTGAAGTCTGGATCCCCCGTCCTCCTCCTGTGATGTCATCGGTGAAGTCTGGATCCCCCGTCCTCCTCCTGTGATGTCATCGGTGAAGTCTGGATCCCCCGTCCTCCTCCTGTGATGTCATCGGTGAAGTCTCCATCCCCCGTCCTCCTCCTGTGATGTCATCGGTGAAGTCTCGATCCCCCGTCCTCCTCCTGTGATGTCATCGGTGAAGTCTCCATCCCCCGTCCTCCTCCTGTGATGTCATCGGTGAAGTCTCGATCCCCCGTCCGCATGAATTAATTTAGGCTGTTTTGTTGTGATTGGCCAAAGCTAATCACATGGTACAGATGGGCTGTGATTGGCCAGAGCTAAACGCAGGGTACAGATGGGCTGTGATTGGCCAAAGCTAATCGCAGGGTACAGATGGGCTGTGATTGGCCAAAGCTAATCACAGGGTACAGATTGGCTGTGATTGGCCAGAGCTAATCACAGGGTACAGATGGGCTGTGATTGGCCAAAGCTAATCACAGGGTACAGATGGGCTGTGATTGGCCAGAGCTAATCGCATGGTACAGATGGGCTGTGATTGGCCAAAGCTAATCACAGGGTACAGATGGGCTGTGATTGGCCAAAGCTAATCGCAGGGTACAGATTGGCTGTGATTGGCCAAAGCTAATCGCATGGTACAGATGGGCTGTGATTGGCCCTGTCTGTACCATGTGATCACTGTGACCAATCACAGCTAGCAGCACAACAGTATACAACGGACGGCATGAAAGGAAGCCCTCCGTCGTGTACAACGGTCATGTGACCGGCTGTGATTGGTCACAGGGATCACATGGTACCGGCAGCAGGCCCGTATAGTGATCAGTCATTGGACACAGATCGCCCACGAGGGGCGTGTTTTGGGAGGACGTCATGTGACACCCACTATGGAGGAGGAAAGTCCCGCCCCCAGCTATCTATCCGCTATTGGCCGGGTGGAAGGTGGTGAACGTTTATTATTATTTTTTACATCCTGTCACCATAGTAACCAAATACTACCCTGGGGGGAGGGGGGTCAGTGTATAAGGAATCATTTCAGCTTTCCCTTCATGAATAGCCCATTCATGATTGGTTGCGGCTGATCACATGATACCTGTAGGCCGGTACCATGTGATTGATGTGAGACAATCACAGATCACAACAGTAAGCGAGCCTTTCCTTCCCGACAGGTTGTCTACATTGTGATCACCGTGACCAATCACAGCCATCACATGATACCGGGAACAATAATCCTTTGTATCCGGAAGAGGCAGAATCTCTGGCAAGGCCCAGCAGACCCTCCTCTGCAGCAATCACATCCTTCCACCGGGGGCGTCACAGGGTGGGTGGGCGGAGCCCAAAAATCCTGGGAACAGCAAAGCAAAACCTTAACCCTTTCCCAGCTACTAACTAGAATACCACTACAGGGAGCTCACCGCCCCCTCCCCCACAATGTCTGAGGGGGTCCCCGCTACTCCTCCATCCAGAGCAGTGTCACCCCGACACAGGAAGTGTGTCACTCATCCTTCCAAAGACACGCCCCCTCCACCTGGAAACCGACATATAGACGAGGACACAACCCTACCCCGCCTCCAAGGACACTTATCAACACAACATATACACGAGGACACACCCCTACCCCGCCTCCAAGGACACTTATCAACACAACATATACACGAGGACACACCCCTACCCCGCCTCCAAGGACACCTATCAACACAACATATACACGAGGACACACCCCTACCCCGCCTCCAAGGACACCTATCAACACAACATATACACAAGGACACACCCCTACCCCCGCCTCCAAGGACACCTATCAACACAACATATACACAAGGACACACCCCTACCCCGCCTCCAAGGACACCTATCAACACAACATATACACGAGGACACACCCCTACCCCGCCTCCAAGGACACCTATCAACACAACATATACACAAGGACACACCCCTACCCCGCCTCCAAGGACACCTATCAACACAACATATACACAAGGACACACCCCTACCCCGCCTCCAAGGACACCTATCAACACAACATATACACGAGGACACACCCCTACCCCGCCTCCAAGGACACCCATCAACACAAAATATACACGAGGACACACCCCTACCCCGCCTCCAAGGACACCTATCAACACAACATATACACAAGGACACACCCCAACTCCGCCTCCAAGGACATCCATCAACACAAAATATAGGTGAGGACACGCCCCTACCCTGGAGACTGACATATAGATGAGGCCACACTCCTACTCCGCCTCCAAGGACACCTATCAACATAAAATATAGGTGAGGACACGCCCCTACCCCGCCCCCAAGGACATCTATCAACACAGCATATACATGAGGACACACCTCAACCCCGCCTCCAAGGACATACATCAACACAAAATATAGGTGAGGACACGCCCCTACCCCGCTCCCAAGGCCACCCACCAACAGTATACAGGAGGAGGACACGCCCCTCCACACAGTGATTAGGTGAAGAGACGCCCTTTCCCTGAAGACACCTATCAACACACATTGTATAGGTGAGGCCCCCTTCAGTCCCTGTGGCCCCCCTCCAGTCCCTGTGGCTCCCCTCCAGTCCCTGTGGCCCCCTCCAGTCTATGTACCCCCAGTCCTTGTGGCCCCCTCCAGTCATTGTGCCCCCATTCTCTGTGGCCCCCTCCAGTCCCTGTGGCCCCCTCCAGTCCCTGTGGCCCCCTCCATTCTATGTGCCCCAAGTCCCTGTGGCCCCCTCCAGTCTATGTGCCCCCCTCCAGTCCATGTGGCCCCCCCTCGAGTCTATGTGCCCCCAGTCCCTGTGGCCCCCTCCAGTCTATGTACAGCCAGTCATTGTGGCCCCCTCCAGTCTATGTGCCCCCATTCAGTCCATGTGGCCCCCTCCAGTCTATGTGCCCCCAGTACTAGTGGCCCCCTCCAGTCTATGTACCCCTAGTCCCTGTGGCTCCCCTCCAGTCCCTGTGGCTCCCCTCCAGTCTATGTGCCCCCATTCTCTGTGGCCCCTCCAGTCCCTGTGGCCCCCTCCATTCTATGTGCCCCCCCCCCCCCTCCAGTCCCTGTGGCCCCCTCCCCCCTCCAGTCCCTGTGACACTTTCCTTTCCATAGTTATTATAAAATGACCTCTCCCCCTCCATCTTTGTACACCCCGAGCGGTGGCCGTCGTTGTAAACAATCTCTCGGCGCCTTGTGTCTGGGTCTGCGGGGTGGAGCAAGATGGCGGCGGGTGTTCGTGCGTTCGGCACTTTCCGGCGATGGGAGAGGCCGGTGGGCGGGGCCAGGACTTGCATCAGGACCAGCGCCCGGATCTTCAGCATCATCTGCGGCATCATCAGGAATGAAGTATGGCGGAGATCAGCGGCCTCACCCCCAGCTACGGTAAGAGGGGGCCCCCGGGGGCCACACACTCTGCTACACCCTCCCAGGGGCCACACACTCTGCTACACCCTTCTAGGGGCCCCTCATCCCCTCCCAGGGGCCACACACTCTGCTACACCCTTCTAGGGGCCCCTCATCCCCTCCCAGGGGCCACACACTCTGCTACACCCTGCTAGGGGCCCCTCACCCCCTCCCGGGGGCCACACACTCTGCTACACCCGCTTCACCCTCTCCCAGGGGCCACACACTCTGCTACACCCTTCTAGGGGCTCCTCATCCCCTCCCAGGGGCCACACACTCTGCTACACCCTTCTAGGGGCCCCTCATCCCCTCCCAGGGGCCACACACTCTGCTACACCCTCCTAGGGCCCCTCATCTCCCAGGGGCCACACACTCTGCTAGGGGCCCCTCATCCCCTCCCAGGGGCCACACACTCTGCTACACCCTCCTAGGGGCCCCTCATCCCCTCCCAGGGGCCACACACTCTGCTACACCCTGCTAGGGGCCCCTCACCCCCTCCCAGGGGCCACACACTCTGCTACACCCTCCTAGGGCCCCTCAGGGGCCCCCTCCCAGGGGCCACACACTCTGCTACACCCTTCTAGGGGCCACACACTCCTCATCCCCTCCCAGGGGCCACACACTCTGCTACACCCTTCTAGGGGCCCCTCATCCCCTCCCAGGGGCCACACACTCTGCTACACCCTCCTAGGGGCCCCTCATCCCCTCCCAGGGGCCACACACTCTGCTACACCCTCCTAGGGGCCCCTCATCCCCTCCCAGGGGCCACACACTCTGCTACACCCTGCTAGGGGCCCCTCACCCCCTCCCGGGGGCCACACACTCTGCTACACCCGCTTCACCCCCTCCCAGGGGCCACACACTCTGCTACACCCTTCTAGGGGCTCCTCATCCCCTCCCAGGGGCCACACACTCTGCTACACCCTTCTAGGGGCCCCCTCATCCCCTCCCAGGGGCCACACACTCTGCTACACCCTCCTAGGGGCCCCTCATCCCCTCCCAGGGGCCACACACTCTGCTACACCCTGCTAGGGGCCCCTCACCCCCTAGGGGCCCCTCCCCCCTCCCGGGGGCCACACACTCTGCTACACCCGCTTCACCCCCTCCCAGGGGCCACACACTCTGCTACACCCTTCTAGGGGCCCCTCATCCCCTCCCAGGGGCCACACACTCTGCTACACCCTTCTAGGGGCCCCTCATCCCCTCCCAGGGGCCACACACTCTGCTACACCCTCCTAGGGGCCCCTCATCCCCTCCCAGGGGCCACACACTCTGCTACACCCTGCTAGGGGCCCCTCACCCCCTCCCGGGGGCCACACACTCTGCTACACCCGCTTCACCCCCTCCCAGGGGCCACACACTCTGCTACACCCTTCTAGGGGCCCCTCATCCCCTCCCAGGGGCCACACACTCTGCTACACCCTTCTAGGGGCCCCTCATCCCCTCCCAGGGGCCACACACTCTGCTACACCCTCCTAGGGGCCCCTCATCCCCTCCCAGGGGCCACACACTCTGCTACACCCTCCTAGGGGCCCCTCATCCCCTCCCAGGGGCCACACACTCTGCTACACCCTGCTAGGGGCCCCTCACCCCCTCCCGGGGGCCACACACTCTGCTACACCCGCTTCACCCCCTCCCAGGGGCCACACACTCTGCTACACCCTTCTAGGGGCCCCTCATCCCCTCCCAGGGGCCACACACTCTGCTACACCCTTCTAGGGGCCCTCATCCCCTCCCAGGGGCCCCTCTGCTACACCCTCCTAGGGGCCTCCCCCTCCCAGGGGCCACACACTCTGCTACACCCTGCTAGGGGCCCCTCACCCCCTCCCGGGGGCCACACACTCTGCTACACCCGCTTCACCCTCCCGGGGCCACACACTCCCAGGGGCCACACACTCTGCTACACCCTTCTAGGGGCTCCTCATCCCCTCCCAGGGGCCACACACTCTGCTACACCCTTCTAGGGGCCCCTCATCCCCTCCCAGGGGCCACACACTCTGCTACACCCTCCTAGGGGCCCCTCATCCCCTCCCAGGGGCCACACACTCTGCTACACCCTCCTAGGGGCCCCTCATCCCCTCCCAGGGGCCACACACTCTGCTACACCCTGCTAGGGGCCCCTCACCCCCTCCCGGGGGCCACACACTCTGCTACACCCGCTTCACCCCCTCCCAGGGGCCACACACTCTGCTACACCCTTCTAGGGGCTCCTCATCCCCTCCCAGGGGCCACACACTCTGCTACACCCTTCTAGGGGCCCCTCATCCCCTCCCAGGGGCCACACACTCTGCTACACCCTCCTAGGGGCCCCTCATCCCCTCCCAGGGGCCACACACTCTGCTACACCCTCCTAGGGGCCCCTCATCCCCTCCCAGGGGCCACACACTCTGCTACACCCTGCTAGGGGCCCCTCACCCCCTCCCGGGGGCCACACACTCTGCTACACCCGCTTCACCCCCTCCCAGGGGCCACACACTCTGCTACACCCTTCTAGGGGCCCCTCATCCCCTCCCAGGGGCCACACACTCTGCTACACCCTTCTAGGGGCCCCTCATCCCCTCCCAGGGGCCACACACTCTGCTACACCCTCCTAGGGGCCCCTCATCCCCTCCCAGGGGCCACACACTCTGCTACACCCTGCTAGGGGCCCCTCACCCCCTCCCGGGGGCCACACACTCTGCTACACCCGCTTCACCCCCTCCCAGGGGCCACACACTCTGCTACACCCTTCTAGGGGCCCCTCATCCCCTCCCAGGGGCCACACACTCTGCTACACCCTTCTAGGGGCCCCTCATCCCCTCCCAGGGGCCACACACTCTGCTACACCCTCCTAGGGGCCCCTCATCCCCTCCCAGGGGCCACACACTCTGCTACATCCTGCTAGGGGCCCCTCACCCCCTCCCGGGGGCCACACACTCTGCTACACCCGCTTCACCCCCTCCCAGGGGCCACACACTCTGCTACACCCTTCTAGGGGCCCCTCATCCCCTCCCAGGGGCCACACACTCTGCTACACCCTTCTAGGGGCCCCTCATCCCCTCCCAGGGGCCACACACTCTGCTACACCCTCCTAGGGGCCCCTCATCCCCTCCCAGGGGCCACACACTCTGCTACACCCTCCTAGGGGCCCCTCATCCCCTCCCAGGGGCCACACACTCTGCTACACCCTGCTAGGGGCCCCTCGCCCCCTCCCGGGGGCCACACACTCTGCTACACCCGCTTCACCCCCTCCCAGGGGCCACACACTCTGCTACACCCTTCTAGGGGCCCCTCATCCCCTCCCAGGGGCCACACACTCTGCTACACCCTTCTAGGGGCCCCTCATCCCCTCCCAGGGGCCACACACTCTGCTACACCCTCCTAGGGGCCCCTCATCCCCTCCCAGGGGCCACACACTCTGCTACACCCTCCTAGGGGCCCCTCATCCCCTCCCAGGGGCCACACACTCTGCTACACCCTGCTAGGGGCCCCTCACCCCCTCCCGGGGGCCACACACTCTGCTACACCCGCTTCACCCCCTCCCAGGGGCCACACACTCTGCTACACCCTTCTAGGGGCTCCTCATCCCCTCCCAGGGGCCACACACTCTGCTACACCCTTCTAGGGGCCCCTCATCCCCTCCCAGGGGCCACACACTCTGCTACACCCTCCTAGGGGCCCCTCATCCCCTCCCAGGGGCCACACACTCTGCTACACCCTCCTAGGGGCCCCTCATCCCCTCCCAGGGGCCACACACTCTGCTACACCCTGCTAGGGGCCCCTCACCCCCTCCCGGGGGCCACACACTCTGCTACACCCGCTTCACCCCCTCCCAGGGGCCACACACTCTGCTACACCCTTCTAGGGGCCCCTCATCCCCTCCCAGGGGCCACACACTCTGCTACACCCTTCTAGGGGCCCCTCATCCCCTCCCAGGGGCCACACACTCTGCTACACCCTCCTAGGGGCCCCTCATCCCCTCCCAGGGGCCACACACTCTGCTACACCCTGCTAGGGGCCCCTCACCCCCTCCCGGGGGCCACACACTCTGCTACACCCGCTTCACCCCCTCCCAGGGGCCACACACTCTGCTACACCCTTCTAGGGGCCCCTCATCCCCTCCCAGGGGCCACACACTCTGCTACACCCTTCTAGGGGCCCCTCATCCCCTCCCAGGGGCCACACACTCTGCTACACCCTCCTAGGGGCCCCTCATCCCCTCCCAGGGGCCACACACTCTGCTACATCCTGCTAGGGGCCCCTCACCCCCTCCCGGGGGCCACACACTCTGCTACACCCGCTTCACCCCCTCCCAGGGGCCACACACTCTGCTACACCCTTCTAGGGGCCCCTCATCCCCTCCCAGGGGCCACACACTCTGCTACACCCTTCTAGGGGCCCCTCATCCCCTCCCAGGGGCCACACACTCTGCTACACCCTCCTAGGGGCCCCTCATCCCCTCCCAGGGGCCACACACTCTGCTACACCCTCCTAGGGGCCCCTCATCCCCTCCCAGGGGCCACACACTCTGCTACACCCTGCTAGGGGCCCCTCGCCCCCTCCCGGGGGCCACACACTCTGCTACACCCGCTTCACCCCCTCCCAGGGGCCACACACTCTGCTACACCCTTCTAGGGGCCCCTCATCCCCTCCCAGGGGCCACACACTCTGCTACACCCTTCTAGGGGCCCCTCATCCCCTCCCAGGGGCCACACACTCTGCTACACCCTCCTAGGGGCCCCTCATCCCCTCCCAGGGGCCACACACTCTGCTACACCCTGCTAGGGGCCCCTCACCCCCTCCCGGGGGCCACACACTCTGCTACACCCGCTTCACCCCCTCCCAGGGGCCACACACTCTTCTACACCCTGCTAGGGGCCCCTCATCCCCTCCCAGGGGCCACACACTCTGCTACACCCTCCTAGGGGCCCCTCATCCCCTCCCAGGGGCCACACGCTCTGCTACACCCCGCTTCACCCTCCCAGGGGCCCCTCATCCCTCCCAGGGGCCACACACTGTGCTACAACAGCTTCACCCCCTCCCAGGGGCCCCTCACCCCCAGCTTTGGTGAGAGAAGGGCCCCAGGGGACACACACTGTGCTACAACATCTGACCCTCATCCCTCTCCTCACCCAGGGGCCCCTGAGTCATCTCTCCAACCTGGGGCCCATCAAAATTTCCTGACCACATGACTCCACCCCAGAGATGTGACTCCAATCCAGAGGGCCTCACTCTGGTCACATGACTCCACCCCAGAGATGTGACTCCACCCCAGAGGGCCTCACTCTGGTCACATGACTCCACCCAAGAGGGCCCCACTCTGGTCACATGACTCCCCCCACAGAGCCCCACTCTGGTCACATGACTCCACCCCAGAGGACCCCACTCTGGTCACATGACTCCACCCCAGAGGGCCCCACTTTGGTCACATGACTCCCCCCATTGAGCCCCACTCTGGTCACATGACTCCACCCCAGAAGGCCCCCACTCTGGTCACATGACTCCACCCCAGAGGACCCCACTCTGGTCACATGACTCCACCCCAGAGGGCCCCACTTTGGTCACATGACTCCCCCCATTGAGCCCCACTCTGGTCACATGACTCCACCCCAGAAGGCCCCCACTCTGGTCACATGACTCCACCCCAGAGGACCCCACTCTGGTCACATGACTCCACCCCAGAGGGCCCCACTCTGGTCACATGACTCCACCCCAGAGATGTGACTCCACCCCAGAAGGCCCCCACTCTGGTCACATGACTCCACCCCAGAGGACCCCACTCTGGTCACATGACTCCACCCCAGAGGGCCCCACTCTGGTCACATGACTCCACCCCAGAGATGTGACTCCACCCCAGAGGACCCCACTCTGGTCACATGACTCCCCCCCCCTGAGGACCCCACTCTGGTCACATGACTCCACCCCAGAGGGCCCCACTCTGGTCACATGACTCCACCCCAGAGGGCCCCACTCTGGTCACATGACTCCACCTCAGAGGGCCCCACTCTGGTCACATGACTTCCCCCACAGAGCCCCACTCTGGTCACATGACTCCACCCCAGAAGGCCCCCACTCTGGTCACATGACTCCACCCCAGAGGACCCCACTCTGGTCACATGACTCCACCCCAGAGGGCCACAGTCCAATTTCATGATTCCACCCCAGAGATGTGACTCCACCCCAGAGGGCCTCACTCTGGTCACATGACATCACTCATGACCCCCAAATCCCTTCTTTACCTTTAAAAGCAAAAGATTCCAAAACAAATGTTTACTTCCTCCCTGGACTGGAAGTGAGGTCATGACGTGGCTTGGGTCCTCCAAGGCCATAGAGGTGATCAGAGACAGTCTGGTCTTTTCTCGCCTCTATGACCAGCCTGCTCCAGCTGCTCCATCCAATCGTTTCTCAGGGGAGGGGGGGGGGGAACACTACACTGAACATCCCCCCGATATAAAACCCCCGCTCAGTAATATTATTATATATATTAGGACTCACACCGATGTCCATTCCTTTCTATGGAAAAGAGAAAATAAAATCCATGAAAATGGCGGCTTTCTATGTAAATATATATATAGTAGATTGGGGCCCCTGATTGGGGCCCTTTGACAAGCAGGTTTTTAGAGACTGTCCTCGTCCCTTCACCTTACAGACATTTATCAGATAAATAACCCCAGGGTGTTCTCCAGTCAGCTGCCCCCCCCCCCCTTCCCTCCCTCAGACCCCACATCTCCACATTGTCCAGTACTAAGGGGCCCCATACTCTATACCGGTGGTCATCACTCCTGTCCTCAGGGCCCACTAACAGGCCAGGTTTTCCAGATAACTGAAATACATCCCAGGGGGTATCATTCGCTGCTCAGTGATTGCACCCCCCCCCCCCCCCAAGGTAATACATAAAACCTGGCCTGTTAGTGGGCCCTGAGGACCGGGTGATGACCACTGCCCTATACAATATAGAAGTCTATAAGCGGGTGGGCGGGGCTCTGGGTATCCCTTTCACACTCGAGTCATGCGGAGTGGTCATACGGGGCTTTTCAGACTTGCTGGGATTGTAATTTGGGGACACTTTTTCTATCTAGCATGCGGAGTGGTCATACGGGGCCTTTCAGACTCGCTGAGATTGTAATTTGGGGACACCTTTTTCTATCTAGCATGCGGAGTGGTCATACGGGGCCTTTCAGACTCGCTGAGATTGTAATTTGGGGACACCTTTTTCTATCTAGCATGCGGAGTGGTCATACGGGGCCTTTCAGACTCGCTGGGATTGTAATTTGGAGACCCTTTTTTTTTTAGTTAGCTTCGTAGTCCGTTCCTTCACAATGATCGGTGGCGGGTTTCCACTTTGGGGGAAAAAGTCTTTCCTGGTGGAAGTGGTGGTGCCGGAGATTCTGGGTGAGGTTGGGAAGATTTGGGGTCTTGAGGAGGACAGGTGGGAGCTGGGGGGCCCGGACACAGGCGTGGAGGAATGTCGGGCCCCCCCTAGCTGTGATCCATGTGTGATCGTTCCTTAGCCTGAGGGTGCGTTTAGGGGAGGGGGAGGGGGGATTTGTTTTTGTTGGTATGTATTATTTATTTTGTATATATGTAAATATGTTTTTATTTAGTTGTATGTTTTTAAGATTCCTAATAAACCAAAATGTACAAACCTTCCCACCTGAATCATGCGGACTGGTCATACGGGGCTTTTCAGACTCGCTGGGATTGTGATTTGGAGAAATTTTTTCTATCTAGCTTCGTAGTCGGTTTCTTCATGTGGAACGCACGGTGTCAGGAGGGGGTGGGGCACAACGTTGTGGGTGAGGTCGGGAAGATTTGGGGTCTTGAGAAGGATCGATGGGGCCCGGGGCCCGGATAAAGGTGTGTAGACAGAGGGGCCCGTAGCTGCTGTCAGTCTCCGGGGGGGGGGGGGTATTTCTTTCCATCCTTTCAGGTCCCCTATGTGTTAGACCCCCTAGGCCAGTCCACCCCGATGTGAGGAGGGGAGTCGGTGTACGGAGAGGTCAGTCCACCCCGATGTGAGGAGGGGAGGCCGATGTTTGTAGAGGCCGGTGTACGGAGAGGTCAGTCCAGTCCGATGTGAGGAAGGGAGTCCGGTGTTTGTAGAGGTCGGTGTACAGAGAGGTCAGTCCAGCCCGATGTGAGGAAGGGAGGCCGATGTTTGTAGAGGCCGGTGTACAGAGAGGTCAGTCCAGCCCGATGTGAGGAAGAGAGGCCGGTGTTTGTAGAGGCCGGTGTACAGAGAGGTCAGTCCAGCCCGATGTGAGGAAGAGAGGCCGGTGTTTGTAGAGGCCGATGTACAGAGAGGTCAGTCCAGTCCGATGTGAGGAAGGGAGGCCGATGTTTGTAGAGGCCGGTGTACAGAGAGGTCAGTCCAGTCCGATGTGAGGAAGAGAGGCCGATGTTTGTAGAGGCCGGTGTACAGAGAGGTCAGTCCAGTCCGATGTGAGGAAGAGAGGCCGGTGTTTGTAGAGGCCGGTGTACAGAGAGGTCAGTCCAGCCCGATGTGAGGTGGGGAGGTCGGTGTACAGAGAGGTCAGTCCACCCCGATGTGAGGAAGGGAGGCCGACGTTTGTAGAGGCCGGTGTACAGAGAGGTCAGTCCAGCCCGATGTGAGGAGGGGAGGTCGGTGTACAGAGGGGTCAGTCCACCCCGATGTGAGGAAGGGAGGCCGACGTTTGTAGAGGCCGGTGTACCGGCCATGGTTAGGGTTCCCCCCAGTCTTTGATCCCCTTCTCCTCTTCTCTTGCAGACATGTCGCCCATTGCGGCGGGCTTCATTGGGGCGGCCATCTTGGTGGTGTCGGTCTCGGTCACCATCTTTATGTGGAGTTGTTGTGTGAGTCGGGCGGAGAAGAAACACAAGGATCCTCCATATAAGTTCATCCACATGCTGAAGGGGATCAGTATTTACCCCGAGACGCTGAGCAATAAGAAGAAACACCTGAACATCCGTAAAGACAAAGAAGCGGCGGAGAAGCCGCGGGCAGGAAGCGCCCTGCTGGACAATGTGGAGGCGGGTCTGATGACCTCAGAGAAAGGTCCCAATGGCCTGGGCACCGCCGCCCCCGACAACCAGCTGCCCATTACTATGAACTATGGAGAGGAGGTAAGTCCAAGTCTGACCTCCAGCGGCACTAAGACGTCATCTCCATCCTCCCCAGATGAAGACGTGGCCCTCGGGACCCTCACCCTGTCTGTAGATTATAACTTCCCAAAGAAAGCTCTGGTGGTCACCATACAGGAGGCCCACGGGCTGCCAGTGATGGATGAACAGTCCCATGGTTCTGATCCGTACATCAAGATGACCATCCTGCCAGACAAGAAACATCGGGTGAAAACTCGGGTTCTGAGGAAGACCCTTAATCCCGTCTTTGATGAAACCTTCACCTTTTATGGGATCCCCTACAGCCAGCTCCAGGACATCGTCCTCCACTTCCTGGTCCTCAGCTTCGACCGCTTCTCTCGCGATGATGTCATAGGAGAGGTGATGGTGCCGCTGGCAGGGGTGGACCCCAGTACTGGCAAGGTGCAGCTAACCAGGGAGATCACCAAAAGGAACATTCAGGTAAGTCCTTGTGCATGGAATCTATTATACCATCCCCACGTGTCTTGTAGGATCCGCCAATCCCATCTTCAGGAACACGGGGGGTAATTCACCTCTGGGGCAACAATGCCTGATCGCTCCCGATCCCCACATGTCTCATGAGATCCTTGAGGCCCATCTTCAGGAACACGGGGGGGGGGGGGGGTAATTCACCTCTGGGGCAAAAATGCCTGATCACTCCCGATCCCCACACGTCTAGTGAGATCCTTGAGGCCCATCTTCAGGAACATGGGGGGTTCTTCACCTCTGGGGCAACAATGCCTGATCACTCCCAATCCCCACATGTCTAGTGAGATCCTTGAGGCCCATCTTCAGGAACATGGGGGGTTCTCCACCTCTGGGGCAACAATGCCTGATCACTCCCGATCCCCACACGTCTAGTGAGATCCTTGAGGCCCATCTTCAGGAACATGGGGGGTTCTTCACCTCTGGGGCAACAATGCCTGATCACTCCCAATCCCCACATGTCTAGTGAGATCCTTGAGGCCCATCTTCAGGAACATGGGGGGTTCTCCACCTCTGGGGCAACAATGCCTGATCGCTCCCGATCCCCACATGTCTAGTGAGATCCTTGAAGCCCATCTTCAGGAACACGGGGGGTTCTCCACCTCTGGGGCAACAATGCCTGATCACTCCCAATCCCCACATGTCTAGTGAGATCCTTGAAGCCCATCTTCAGGAACACGGGGGGTGGGGTAATTCACCTCTGGGGCAACAATACCTGATCGCTCCCGATCCCCACATGTCTAGTGAGATCCTTGAAGCCCATCTTCAGGAACACGGGGGGTTCTCCACCTCTGGGGCAACAATGCCTGATCACTCCCAATCCCCACATGTCTAGTGAGATCCTTGAAGCCCATCTTCAGGAACACGGGGGGTGGGGTAATTCACCTCTGGGGCAACAATGCCTGATCACTCCCGATCCCCACATGTCTAGTGAGATCCTTGAGGCCCATCTTCAGGAACGCGGGGGGTTCTCCACCTCTGGGGCAACAATGCCTGATCACTCCCGATCCCCACATGTCTAGTGAGATCCTTGAGGCCCATCTTCAGGAACATGGGGGGTTCTCCACCTCTGGGGCAACAATGCCTGATCACTCCCGATCCCCACATGTCTAGTGAGATCCTTGAAGCCCATCTTCAGGAACACGGGGGGTTCTCCACCTCTGGGGCAACAATGCCTGATCACTCCCGATCCCCACATGTCTAGTGAGATCCTTGAGGCCCATCTTCAGGAACATGGGGGGTTCTCCACCTCTGGGGCAACAATGCCTGATCACTCCCGATCCCCACATGTCTCATGAGATCCTTGAGGCCCATCTTCAGGAACATGGGGGGTTCTCCACCTCTGGGGCAACAATGCCTGATCACTCCCGATCCCCACATGTCTAGTGAGATCCTTGAGGCCCATCTTCAGGAACATGGGGGGTTCTCCACCTCTGGGGCACCAATGCCTGATCGCTCCCGATCCCCACGTGTGTTGTAGGATCCGCCAATCCCATCTTCAGGAACATGAGGGGTTCTCCACCTCTGGGGCAACAATGCCTGATCGCTCCCAATCCCCACATGTCTAGTGAGATCCTCGAGGCCCATCTTCAGGAACATGGGGGGGTTCTTCACCTCTGGGGCAACAATGCCTGATCACTCCCGATCCCCACATGTCTCATGAGATCCTTGAGGCCCATCTTCAGGAACATGAGGGGTTCTTCACCTCTGGGGCAACAATGCCTGATCGCTCCCGATCCCCACGTGTGTTGTAGGATCCGCCAATCCCATCTTCAGGAACATGGGGGGTTCTCCACCTCTGGGGCAACAATGCCTGATCGCTCCCGATCCCCACATGTCTAGTGAGATCCTTGAGGCCCATCTTCAGGAACATGAGGGGTTCTTCACCTCTGGGGCAACAATGCCTGATCGCTCCCGATCCCCACGTGTGTTGTAGGATCCGCCAATCCCATCTTCAGGAACATGGGGGGTTCTCCACCTCTGGGGCAACAATGCCTGATCGCTCCCAATCCCCACATGTCTAGTGAGATCCTCGAGGCCCATCTTCAGGAACATGGGGGGGTTCTTCACCTCTGGGGCAACAATGCCTGATCACTCCCGATCCCCACATGTCTCATGAGATCCTTGAGGCCCATCTTCAGGAACATGAGGGGTTCTTCACCTCTGGGGCAACAATGCCTGATCGCTCCCGATCCCCACGTGTGTTGTAGGATCCGCCAATCCCATCTTCAGGAACATGGGGGGTTCTCCACCTCTGGGGCAACAATGCCTGATCGCTCCCAATCCCCACATGTCTAGTGAGATCCTCGAGGCCCATCTTCAGGAACATGGGGGGTTCTTCACCTCTGGGGCAACAATGCCTGATCATTCCCGATCCCCACATGTCTAGTGAGATCCTTGAAGCCCATCTTCAGGAACATGGGGGGTTCTTCACCTCTGGGGCAACAATGCCTGATCACTCCCGATCCCCACATGTCGAGTGAGATCCTCGAGGCCCATCTTCAGGAACATGGGGGGTTCTTCACCTCTGGGGCAACAATGCCTGATCATTCCCGATCCCCACATGTCTAGTGAGATCCTTGAAGCCCATCTTCAGGAGCACGGGGGGGTTCTCCACCTCTGGGGCAACAATGCTTGATCACTCCCGATCCCCACATGTCTCATGAGATCCTTGAAGCCCATCTTCAGGAACATGGGGGGTTCTCCACCTCTGGGGCAACAATGCCTGATCACTCCCGATCCCCACACGTCTAGTGAGATCCTTGAAGCCCATCTTCAGGAACATGGGGGGTTCTCCACGTCTGGGGCAACAATGCCTGATCACTCCCAATCCCCACATGTCTAGTGAGATCCTTGAGGCCCATCTTCAGGAACATGGGGGGTTCTCCACCTCTGGGGCAACAATGCCTGATCGCTCCCGATCCCCACATGTCTAGTGAGATCCTTGAGGCCCATCTTCAGGAACATGGGGGGTTCTTCACCTCTGGGGCAACAATGCCTGATCACTCCCGATCCCCACATGTCTCATGAGACCCTTGAAGCCCATCTTCAGGAACATGGGGGTTCTCCACCTCTGGGGCAACAATGCCTGATCACTCCCGATCCCCACATGTCTCATGAGACCCTTGAAGCCCATCTTCAGGAACATGGGGGTTCTCCACCTCTGGGGCAACAATGCCTGATCGCTCCCGATCCCCACATGTCTAGTGAGATCCTTGAAGCCCATCTTCAGGAACATGGGGGGTTCTCCACCTCTGGGGCAACAATGCCTGATCACTCCCGATCCCCACATGTCTAGTGAGATCCTTGAAGCCCATCTTCAGGAACATGGGGGGTTCTTCACCTCTGGGGCAACAATGCCTGATCACTCCCGATCCCCACATGTCTCATGAGATCCTTGAGGCCCATGTTCAGGAACACGGGGGGGGGGTGGGGTAATTCACCTCTGGGGCAACAATGCCTGATCACTCCCGATCCCCACACGTCTAGTGAGATCCTTGAGGCCCATCTTCAGGAACATGGGGGGTTCTCCACCTCTGGGGCAACAATGCCTGATCACTCCCGATCCCCACATGTCTAGTGAGATCCTTGAAGCCCATCTTCAGGAACATGGGGGGTTCTCCACCTCTGGGGCAACAATGCCTGATCACTCCCGATCCCCACATGTCTAGTGAGATCCTTGAAGCCCATCTTCAGGAACACGGGGGGTTCTTCACCTCTGGGGCAACAATGCCTGATCACTCCCGATCCCCACATGTCTCATGAGATCCTTAAGGCCCATCTTCAGGAACATGGGGGGTTCTCCACCTCTGGGGCAACAATGCCTGATCGCTCCCGATCCCCACATGTCTAGTGAGATCCTTGAAGCCCATCTTCAGGAACATGGGGGGTTCTCCACCTCTGGGGCAACAATGCCTGATCACTCCCGATCCCCACATATCTCATGAGATCCTTGAAGCCCATTTTCAGGAACATGGGGGGTTCTTCACCTCTGGGGCAACAATGCCTGATCACTCCCGATCCCCACACGTCTAGTGAGATCCTTGAGGCCCATCTTCAGGAACATGAGGGGTTCTTCACCTCTGGGGCAACAATGCCTGATCACTCCCGATCCCCACACGTCTAGTGAGATCCTTGAGGCCCATCTTCAGGAACATGGGGGGTTCTTCACCTCTGGGGCAACAATGCCTGATCACTCCCGATCCCCACATATCTCATGAGATCCTTGAAGCCCATTTTCAGGAATATGGGGGGTTCTTCACCTCTGGGGCAACAATGCCTGATCACTCCCGATCCCCACATGTCTAGTGAGATCCTTGAGGCCCATCTTCAGGAACATGGGGGGTTCTTCATGTCCAAGTCAACACAATGACAGCTCTAAATCACACATGTTGTGAGATCCTTGAACCCCTTCTTCTGGATCTCCGGGATCGGATTCCCCACTATTATATACACAGCCAGCTGCATTTTGTCATTTGTCCCAGTCATAGGGGTTCACAGACTTTTGCAGGTTCTGATTGAAGGTTTCCTCACCGTCCAATCTCTGGTGACTTTATTTTCCTGTCACCTCATATTTAGGTCCCAGTCATGGTAATTCCTCACAACGCTCTATCCTTCTCTACAAGATACCCGACTCTAGTCAGCAATGCCTCCATCTCCGAGTGATCCAACCCCCGACTTGTAGTCCCTCCTCCGAGGTCATCTCCTGTCAGCAGTGACAGCTCATATTTAGGGTCCGGCTGTAGCCACCATTGTAATTGTAGTTCTTCTCTCCGCAGAAGTGCATGAGTCGGGGCGAGCTGCAGGTATCGCTCTCTTACCAGCCCGTGGCACAGAGGATGACCGTTGTTGTGCTGAAAGCCAAACACCTTCCGAGGGTGGACATCACCGGACTGTCAGGTAGCAGCTATTAATCCATTCTGGGGCAGAGTCACTGTACTTACCTCCTACTCCCTGCAGCTGGCCAATCAGACAACTGCAAATCTAAAGGGTGCCCATTGCTGACAAGTCACAGGTGCAGAATACAGGTCTTCGAGGTGATGTAAGGATGCAGGATGAGAAGTATGTGCTGCGAGGGAGAAGTACGGGGGACTGTGGGGGAGAAGTACGGGGCACAGTGAGGGAGAAGTACGGGGCACAGTGAGGGAGAAGTACGGGGCACTGTGGGGGAGAAGTACGGGGTGCTGTGAGGGAGAAGTACGGGGTGCTGTGAGGGAGAAGTACGGGCACTGTGAGGGAGAAGTATGGGCACTGTGAGGGAGAAGTACGGGGCACAGTGAGGGAGAAGTACGGGCCACAGTGAGGGAGAAGTACGGGGCACAGTAAAGAAGAAGTACGGGGCACAGTAAAGAAGAAGTACGGGGCACAGTGAGAGAGAAGTATGGGGCACTGTGAGGGAGAAGTATGAGGGAGAAGCATGGGGCACTGTGAGGAAGAAGTACAGGGCACTGTGAGGGAGAAGTATGAGGGAGAAGCATGGGGCACTGTGAGGGAGACGTACGGGGCACTGTGAGGGAGAAGTATGAGGGAGAAGCATGGGGCACTGTGAGGAAGAAGTACTGGGCACAGTGAAGGAGAAGTATGGGGCACAGTGAGGGAGAAGTATGGGGCACAGTGAGGGAGAAGTACGGGGCACAGTGAGGGAAAGGTACGGGCCACAGTGAGGGAGAAGTACGAGGCACTGTGAGGGAGAAGTACGGGGCACAGAAAGGGAGAATTATGGGGCAATGTGAGGGAGAAGTATGGAGCACTGTGGGGGAGAAGTATGGAGCACTGTGGGGGAGAATTACGGGGCAATGTGAGGGAGAATTACGGGGCAATGTGAGGGAGAAGTACGGGGCAATGTGAGGGAGAAGTACGGAGCACTGTGAAGGAGAAGTACGGAGCACTGTGAAGGAGTACGGGGCACAGTGAGGGAGAAGTACGGGGCACAGTGAGGGAAAGGTACGGGCCACAGTGAGGGAGAAGTACGGGGCACAGTAAGGGAGAATTACGGGGCAATGTGAGGGAGAAGTATGGAGCACTGTGGGGGAGAAGTACGGAGCTCTGTAGGGGAGAAGTACGGAGCACTGTGAAGGAGAAGTACAGGGCACAGTGAGGGAAAAGTACAGGCCACAGTGAGGGAGAAGTACGGGGCACAGTAAGGGAGAATTACGGGCAATGTGAGGGAGAAGTATGGAGCACTGTGGGGGAGAAGTACGGAGCACTGTGGGGGAGAAGTACGGAGCACTGTGAAGGAGAAGTACAGGGCACAGTGAGGGAAAGGTACGGGCCACAGTGAGGGACATGTTGAGGTCCCGCGTAGTTTTTGCCCCCCCCCCAGGAAGCCATTTGTATGCAGAGGGTTGGACACCACAGTCCCGGGACGGTCTAACGCGTGTGCGTCTTCTCCTCCACAGATCCGTACGTCAAGGTGAACGTTTACTACGGAAGGAAACGCATCGCCAAGAAGAAGACTCACGTGAAGAAATGCACGCTCAGCCCGGTCTTCAACGAGTCTTTCATCTACGACATCCCCTCGGAACTCCTCCCGGACATCAGCATCGAGTTCCTGGTCATCGACTTTGACCGCACCACCAAGAACCAAGTGGTGGGCCGCCTGATCCTGGGGGCGCACAGCGTGACGGCCAGCGGCATGGAACATTGGAGGGAGGTGTGCGACAACCCCCGGAAGCTGGTCGCCAAGTGGCACGGCCTGAGCGAGTACTAGCGGGAGGCGGAGTCATCTCCGAGCGGGGCAATAAAGCAGGGTGGAAGGTGGGCAGGAGATTGTCCATGTTTGTGTAACCCCCCCCCCTCCCCAGTGACCCGGCACCTCCTACACCCCGTATGGAAGGGGGAGGGGCCCCCGACGCTGAAGGGGGTGGCCCTCGTTTTAGTGGTAGATGAAACTTTTCTAGACTTCTGATGTTTTGCAGGACACTAGAACACTAACTCAAGCACCGGAGACGCCGATCGTTCTTCTCTATGGACAATATATTCCTGTGTTTGCATGTGTGGGCAGGCCGTGTCCCCTGTGCATGCCATCCCCCGGGAATGGCGGGGCTCGGGGGCCATTGGGCGATGCCCCTCCCCCAGTGTTTCCCGCTTTGTGTCTTATTTATATTTCTATATATTTGAGCTCAAAAGGAAAAATCAGCGTGTCGATCGATGTCCAAGATGGCTGGTTGGAGGCTCTCGTGTCAGGCGACACCCCTTCCCCCTCCCCCACCCGCGCGACGCTTTTCAGCAATAGCCGCTATTCCCGTATTTACCAGCTCATTAATCCTACTAACTGACCCCTCCCCCGGGGCGGGGAGCCAATCTCCGGAAATTCCCAAGGAATGGGGTGTGGGAGAATACGGGAGGGTGTGGCTTGTTGTGCAGGGGACGTCCTAAACACACCTCAGAGGAGCCAATGAATGGCCATCTTTGTATAGGCTGAGGGATCCATTGATCCCAGGCTGTAAGATCCGCAATTCAGGGAATATGATGGACACCGGCGGGATGGGCCAAGAAGCTTCCCTCCTAATAAGACAGATCCCGATTCCTTATTGGACGTCAGCACTGGAATCCACCTTCATTGTGCTAATGTTCAACAGATCCCAAATAGAGACAGGATCCCTCCATAATCCCATATCCCGATCAGTCATTCCCAGAGACTCCGAGAAACAGATCCAGTACAAAGCCAACCGATCAGAGAGAGAACCAATCAGATCACCTGGAATCCCTCAGACTGACCACTCTGATCCCTCACACCGATCAGATCCCTCTAATCTCTCACACCGATCAGATCCCTCTGTAATCTCTCACACCAACCAGATCCCTCTAATCTCTCACACCAATCAGATCACCTGGAATCCTTCACACCAACCCCTCTGGAATTCCTCACACCGATCAGATCCCTCTGTAATCTCTCACACCAACCAGATCCCTCTAATCTCTCACACCAATCAGATCACCTGGAATCCTTCACACCAACCCCTCTGGAATCCCTCACACCGATCAGATCCCTCTGTAATCCCTCACACCGATCAGATCTCTCACACTGATCAGATCTCTCTGTAATCTCTCACACCAATCAGATCCCTCTAATCCCTCACACCGATCAGATCCCTCTGTGATCCCTCACACCGATCAGATCCCTCTGTGATCTCTCACACCGATCAGATCTCTCTGTAATCTCTCACACCAATCAGATCCCTCTAATCCCTCACACCGATGAGATCCCTCTGTAATCTCTCACACCGATCAGATCCCTCTGTAATCTCTCACACTGATCAGATCCCTCTGTAATCTCTCACACTGATCAGATCCCTCTGTGATCCCTCACACCGATCAGATCCCTCTGTAATCACTCACACCGATCAGATCCCTCTGCAATCTCTCACACCGATCAGATCCCCCTGCAATCTCTCACAACGATCAGATCCCTCTAATCTCTCACACCAATCAGATCCCTGAGTAATCTATCACATCGATCAGATCCCTCACACCGATCAGATCCCTCTGTAATCTCTCACACCGATCAGATCCCTCTGTAATCTCTCACACCGATCAGATCCCTCTGTAATCCCTCACACCGATCAGATCCCTCTGTAATCCCTCACACCGATCAGATCCCTCTGCAATCTCTCACACTGATCAGATCCCTCTAATCTCTCACACCGATCAGATCCCTCTGCAATCTCTCACACCGATCAGATTCCTCTGTAATCCCTCACACGATCAGATCCCTCTGCAATCTCTCACACCGATCAGATCCCTCTGTAATCCCTCATACCGATCAGATCCCTCTGCAATCTCTCACACCGATCAGATTCCTCTGTAATCCCTCACACGATCAGATCCCTCTGCAATCTCTCACACCGATCAGATCCCTCTGTAATCCCTCATACCGATCAGATCCCTCTGTAATCCCTCATACCGATCAGATCCCTCTGCAATCTCTCAAACCGATCAGATTCCTCTGTAATCCCTCACACGATCAGATCCCCCTGTAATCCCTCACACGATCAGATCCCCCTGTAATCCCTCACACGATCAGATCCCCCTGTAATTTCTCACAACGATCAGATCCCTCTGTAATCTCTCACACCAATCAGATCCCTGAGTAATCTATCACACCGTTTAGATCCCTCTGTAATCTCTCACACTGATTAGATCCCTCTGTAATCTCTCATATATACTGGGATGTGTACATCTGGGATCTGGGCGGCGGTGTGGATATGGAATCTGCACGTTGTGGATCTGGGTGGCAGAGATCTGGGATGTGTAGATCTGTGTGGTGTAGATTACTCTGGTGTGATGTCTGTGCCAAGCTGGGTGTGGCCCCTCCTGTGTGCGGTCCCCGGGGCCCCCGACTTTTATGCAGTCAGGAGACGAGGAGGAGATGTGTGCAGGGAGGGGAGATCATCTTGGAATCCTGCAATATTCTGCTATTATGGGAGATCCCGCGGGATCCTCCCTCCCCTCCCCCGTTCTTGTGGTATAAACACTATGCGTACCTCTGTGCAGCACTCCTATGTACTATGCTAACTTCCCTTCCTGGATTTGTTTACTCACAATAATAAAAACTGATTCACTTGTGTGGAGTCTGGTGTGATCTGTCCCCGGCGTGTGACATCATCATCCGACCGCGTGACATCATCCGACTGACATCATCCAACTGACACCATCCGACCGCGTGACATCATCCAACTGACATCATCCGACCGCGTGACATCATCCAACTGACATCATCTGACCGCGTGACATCATCCAACTGACATCATCCGACCGCGTGAAATCATCCAACTGACACCATCCGACCGCGTGACATCATCCAACTGACATCATCCGACCGCGTGACATCATCCAACTGACATCATCCGACCACGTGACATCATCCAACTGATACCATCCGACCGCGTGACATCATCCAACTGACACCATCCGACCGCGTGACATCATTCAACTGACACCATCCGACCGCGTGACATCATTCAACTGACATCATCCGACCACGTGACATCATCCAACTGATACCATCCGACCGCGTGACATCATCCAACTGACACCATCCGACCGCGTGACATCATCCAACTGACACCATCCGACCGCGTGACATCATTCAACTGACACCATCCGACCGCGTGACATCATTCAACTGACATCATCCGACCACGTGACATCATCCAACTGATACCATCCGACCGCGTGACATCATCCAACTGACACCATCCGACCGCGTGACATCATCCAACTGACACCATCCGACCGCGTGACATCATTCAACTGACATCATCCGACCGCGTGACATCATCCAACTGACATCATCCGACCACGTGACATCATCCAACTGATACCATCCGACCGCGTGACATCATCCAACTAGACACCATCCAACTGCGTGACATCATCCAACTGACACCATCCGACCGCGTGACATCATTCAACTGACACCATCCAACTGCGTGACATCATCCAACTGACATCATCCGACCGCGTGACATCATCCAACCGACACCATCCGACCGCGTGACATCATCCAACTGACACCATCCGACCGCGTGACATCATCCAACTGACACCATCCGACCGCGTGACATCATCCAACTGACACCATCTGACCGCGTGACATCATCCAACTGACACCATCCGACCGCGTGACATCATCCAACTGACATCATCCGACCGTGTGACATCATTCAACTGACACCATCCGACCGCGTGACATCATCCAACTGACATCATCCAACTGCCTGACACCATCCATATTTATGATACATTATGAATTTTATATTATGCATGTACAATCTCAAGCTTTTATTTTTATTTTTATGCAATCTATGGTTATTTCATGCCATATCTATTGCACTGCAGATCAATTCGGCTATTGGAGGTTTGCTGTGGACGGTCTATAGTGTACTGAATGTAGACGCCCCTGATGCTTTGTCACTCGCCCGGGCTGCGGGTCTGATACCTATCCTGGGTGGGAGCAGTGACTGGCAGCAGTGGCGCCGTACACGACAGACGGCGGCACTTCCGCCCTGGACTTGCCGATGTTTGAGCGAATCACGGCCAGGGACGAGAAGTGACGCGAATGGCGCGCCTCCATTGAGGGCGGTCTGTATCCTATTTAATTCCGGGGGGGGGGGGACTGCACTGAACAAATCGCGCTCTCAGAAGAAGTCCCAAACGACGAAACGTCAGAGCGCGCAGTTGTTCAGCACCAAACCCGGAAGTGACGTTTGTGCTCCACGCGGAGGAACCAGGAAACTGCAGGAAACATTCCTGAGCGCTCCTCAGGTATCCAGTGAGAGTACACACACATTTTTGCCTGAAACTTGTTTACTATGCATTTGTAAGGGGGGATCTATTTTGGACTATGAAAAGTTATCAAACCATATTGCTCTATGTAGGTATTTTTTTCTTTCCCTTTCCCTTTTCCTTTCACTTGCAAATTTTTATCCAATATACCTGGAGAGTGAGAAGCCCGAGACGGTGACTAAAGGAGTTGGATTGATATGCTTGTAGCGGAGAGCAATATTAAACTCCACGATCTCCGCTGGTAACCAGGGTAAATCCACAGTCAGCATTGACAAGTAAGGCAATGTCCCAAATCTCCCCCAGTAACCGGACGACACACAGCTCTGAGAGTCAACTGACTTTTTATTCACAGGCTTCCATATTTATAGAATTCCCCATGCAAGGGGTTTCCAAACAGCCAAATAGATTTAACAGGGGTAATACAGGGAGGACCAGATGGGGAACTTAACAGTTTGGATAATTCTCCCATCAGGCATTGCTGCACAAGGGAAAAGTCGGTTGATAGCTGGGGTCTGGGGTTATGTGTTGTGGGAATTCGGTTTAAAACTGCCGAACACTGATTGGGCAACATAAAACTAAGTACTGAATGCTAGTGGCTTACGGCTGCCAGCATATGAATTACTATGCCCACATAAGACCCAGCAGAATACATAGCATATAATACAGACAACCTTTTGACATGTAACGTCCAGCGTTCCAGAAGTGGCTAGGTTTGCCACAATGCTCCCCCAGAACCAAGCCGGCATACACAGTCTGATCCCAACGGATCGGCTTGGGGATGTCCGGGGAAGTACTCACAGATCACTTTTCAAGTTCAGTTTGTCTAGATAACCAGTCGGCGTTACCGTTTTGGTAGTGGATTGTAAAGTCAAACGGCTGCAGCGCCAAACTCCAGCGGAGCAGCCGGGCATTGTCTCCCGCCACACACGGTTTAGCCACACCAACGAGTTGTGATCTGTGAGTAGCGAAAAAGGTTGTCCATACAAATACAGCTGCAACTTTTTGAGGGCCCACACCACGGCCAGGCATTCCTTCTCAATAGTGGCGTAGCTTACTTCTCGTGGCAATAACTTTCGACTCGGGTAAGCTACGGGGTGTTCTCCGCCATCGGCTCCCACTTGGCTCAGCACTGCTCCCAATCCAAACATTGAAGCGTCGGAGCCTTAGAGTGTGTCGGTGGAACCGTGGTGCGAGCCTGTTGCCGTGTGGTCACTGGATGGGCTTCCTGGTATGGGGCCTGGGGTACAAAAGCAGAGGTCATCTGACCCAAGTCATTTCCCAGCATAACATCTGCTGGTAAATTTTGCATGAGGCCCACTTCTACCGTCCCCCCTCCCACACCCCAATCCAAATGTACTTTGGCAGTGGGTAGTCGGTACACTGCTCCCCCTGCCACGCGTACTGCCACGGATCCACCAGTGTGTGCCGAGTCAGGGACCAAATGGGGTGCTATCAAGGTTAAAGTAGCTCCTGAATCCCGAAGCCCCTGGACTTCTTTTCCCTCCAAGGTCACCAGCTGTCGATGATGCTGCCGGTTATCCGTGGCTCGGACTGTCATCACCTCATGCAAGATTCCCAGGGGTTCTTCCGCTGGAATGCTCAACATCTCTTGAGTGGCCAGCTCCCGTTGATAATGATGGGCAGCAGCCCTTGGTGCCGGGTTCGGTCGGCCTTGGTTCCAGGCAGGTCTGCCCCGGTTTTTGGGTGCACTCGCGTGCCATATGTCCCCACTGTTTGCAGGTGTGGCATTGGGTGTTGGCACGTCCGTTATATCTGGAGGGTGGTGGTAAAGTCCCTTGGAATTGACGAAAAGGGGAGGCTGTGAGAGCGGGGGGTTGGTAGAGTACTGGGTGGTCCCGCGGGTCGAGGATAACTCTTGGTTAGGGGCCCATGATGTCTCCTCGCATCAAAATGCTGGGCAGCAGCCCTTGGTGCCGGGTTCGGTCGGCCTTGGTTCCAGGCAGGTCTGCCCCGGTTTTGGGTGCACTCGCGTGCCATATGTCCCCACTGTTTGCAGGTGTGGCATTGGATGTTGGCACGTCTGTTATATCTAGAGGGTGGTGGTAAAGTCCTTTGGGATGGACGAAAAGGGGAGGCTGTGAGAGCGGGGG
Organism: Rana kukunoris; assembly: GCA_029574335.1. Classification (NCBI taxonomy): domain Eukaryota; kingdom Metazoa; phylum Chordata; class Amphibia; order Anura; family Ranidae; genus Rana; species Rana kukunoris. The sequence continues at coordinate 146,242 of JAJQKJ010002561.1, forward strand.
TTGGTAGAGTACCAGTTGGTCCCGTGGGTCGAGGATAACTCTTGGTTAGAGGCCCATGATGTCTCCTCGCATCAAAATGCTGATCCGCTAATCGAGCCGCTTCGGTTAGGGTGAGAGGTTTCCTGTCTCGCACCCATTCTTGTGCCTCTGGGGACAAACCGTTGAAGAATTGCTCCAACAGCATTAACTGTCTCAATTCCTCCATAGTAGTGGCTTGGCTGGCTTGTATCCACCCTTGGGAAGCTTGGTCCAGCTTGTGTGCCCATTCAGCATGTGAATCCTTCTCTGGTTTGCGTAGGTTTCTAAACTTGCGCCGGTATGCCTCTGGAGTAATGGCGTATCTCTCTAATATCGCTCGCTTCACTTTATCATAATCCTTGCTGTCCTCACTGGGTACAGCGCGATATGCTTCTGCTGCCCGACCTGCCAGCTTGCCTGCTAGCAATGGGACCCATACTGTCCGTTCCAAGTCATGTAAATCACACAGTCTCTCAAAATCCTGTAAATACCCATCAATCTCATCCTTCTCCTCGCAAAACATTTTAAAGGCATGATAGGGAATTTTGGGTTTTACCTGGTTGTAGAGTGACCCAGTAGTGGATTCTGCTCGAGATTGTGTATACTGCGGACTGTGTGCCATCACGTACACCTGCACATTCGCCATTACCATATGCAGCATGGCATCTGATATAGGCTGTGGCAAAAATTCCAGCCTGGTCCTCATTTCTCTCTGGTAGAGGGTTTCTTCCATGGCTGCTGGTGGTGTAGCACTGCGGGCTCTGTCTCCCTCCATCAGCTCGGCAGTTAGTACAGCTTTGGATTTGTTGCTGGCTACCTTACCCCTGGCTTCTAGCAGTTCCTTTAATGTCTGCCGCTTTAGCCTAGAATAATCCGTCTCCATTTACATCGGTAGTTCACATTGCACGAATTGCGCTTATCGGCTGTAAGGTTGGATCCCGTCGCTTGCCACCAAATGTAGCGGAGAGCAATATTAAACTCCACGATCTCCGCTGGTAACCAGGGTAAATCCACAGTCAGCATTGACAAGTAAGGCAATGTCCCAAATCTCCCCAGTAACCGGACAACACACAGCTCTGAGAGTCAACTGACTTTTTATTCACAGGCTTCCATATTTATAGAATTCCCCATGCAAGGGGTTTCCAAACAGCCAAATAGATTTAACAGGGGTAATACAGGGAGGACCAGATGGGGAACTTAACAGTTTGGATAATTCTCCCATCAGGCATTGCTGCACAAGGGAAAAGTCGGTTGATAGCTGGGGTCTGGGGTTATGTGTTGTGGGAGTTCGGTTTAAAACTGCCGAACACTGATTGGGCAACATAAAACTAAGTACTGAATGCTAGTGCCTTACGGCTGCCAGCATATGAATTACTATGCCCACATAAGACCCAGCAGAATACATAGCATATAATACAGACAACCTTTTGACATGTAACGTCCAGCGTTCCAGAAGTGGCTAGGTTTGCCACAATGCTGTCTGACCATTACCATCTGGTGAGTGTTTCCCCGAAGGGGACTTTCATCCCCCCCCCCCCCCCACGCGGTGAACACTGTTGGTGATTGGAGCACATTTTTCAAGCATTCTCGGACGGTCAACTTATTATGATTTTAACAAACTAAGGGCCAGATTCTCAGCGGCGATACGACGGAGTATCTCAGATCCCCCGTCGTATCGCCGTTTTTTTTGTCTCGTATCTATGCGAGTGATGCTTAGCATCACTTTGGCGCAGATACGCTTCAACATCCGACAAGTGTAATACCATTACCCACACTTGCGGATCGTAGGTGTAATGACAACTCCGGCCGCTAGGTGGCCTTTGCGTTTTCTCATTTGCCTATGCAAATGAGGCTAGTACGCCGATTCCCGATCGCTTTTATGCCGCCCCGTCGTCGCGTACGTCGTTTTCGTCCGCGTAAGGTTACCCCAGCTTCTATGTGGAGTAACCTTACGCAGTGCCGTCGGGTGCCGTTGGATGCCATGTTAACCACTTAAGGACCGCCTACTGCACATTTACGTCGGCAGAATGGCACGGCTGGGCACATCAATGCATATATATACGTTGATTTTAGTACCCAGCCGTGGTCGCGGGCGCGCGCCCGCGACCCGGTCCGAAGCTCCGGGACCGCGGAATTTGCCGCTGCAGTGCGGCGATCCGTCCCCGGAGCGGAAGAACGGGGAGAGCCGTGTGTAAACGCGGCTTCCCCGTGCTTCTCTGTGGCCGCAGCATCGATCGCGTCATCCCTGTAATAGGGGGACGCGATCGATGACGTCACACCTACAGCCACACCCCCCTACAGTTGTAAACACAACACATAGGTCACACATCCCCTACAGCGCCACCTTGTGGGTAACTCCCAAACTGCAACTGTCATTTCCACAGTAAACAATACAAATTTTAATGCATCTTTTTGCTGTGAAAATGCCAATTGTCCCAAAAATGTGTCAGAAGTGTCCGCCGTAATGTCGCAGTCACGAAAAAAATCGCTGATCGCCGCTATTAGTAGTAAAAAAAAAATTATTAATAAAAATGCAATAAAACTGTCCCTTATTTTGTAAACGCTATAAATTTTGCGCAAACCAACCGATAAACGCTTATTGCGATTTTTTTTACCAAAAATAGGTAGAAGAATACGTATCGGCCTAAACTGAGGATTGTCGCTCTATTTTTGTTTATAGCGCAAAAAATAAAAACCGCAGAGGTGATCAAATACCACCAAAAGAAAGCTCTATTTGTGGGGGAAAAAAGGACGCCAATTTTGTTTGGGAGCCACGTCGCACGACAGCGCAATTGTCAGTTTAAGCGACGCAGTGCCGAATCGCAAAAAGGGGCAAGGTCCTTTACCTGCATTTTGGTCCGGGGCTGAAGTGGTTAAGTATGGCGTCGGGTCAGCGTCGGCTTTTTCCGTCGCTTACGTCGTTTTACTAACTCGTTCGCGAATAGGGGCATTGCGTAGGCATTTTGACGTCGGTTTCAGCGACGCTTTCCGACGTGAGCTGGAGCATGCGCACTGGGCTTTTTCCCCGGCCGGCGCATGCGCAGTTCGTTCGACGCGGGGGCGCGCTTAATTTAAATACAAGCCGCCTCATTTGAATTACGCGGGCTTACGCCGGGCCATTTTCGCTACGCCAACGCAAACGACGGAGCAAATGGTTAGGGAATACGGCACTTGCTCTAGTACGATGCGGCGGCGTAGTGCAAATGGCTTACGATACACAAGCGAAATTCTATGAGAATCTGGCCCTTAGGGTCCTTTCACACCGAGCGATCTGTTTTTCGGTCCGCTCCGTGTGTCTGTCGGCTCAGCGGGGGGTCTCCGCTCAGCTGTCGGCGGACAGGGCGGTCCCCGCACACTGTGCAGGGACCGCCCTGTCTCTCCTCCACTATCCCCTATGGGGATTCGGATGGAAACGGACCGTCCGTCCATTTGCATCCGATCCGTTTGGCCAGACGGAAGAAAAATAGGACATTCTTCTGTCCGAAAAAACGGATGCGGATCTGGCGGACGTTAGCGGATGCATCATCCGCTAACGGATCCACTCCCATAGGGGCCCATTACAAGTCCGTTAACGGACACCGTTCGTCCACTAGTGTGAAAGGACCCTTAAGGTTTGCAGCGCTGCTGCAGGACTGAGATTGGACTCTTAATAAATGTGACATCATCCAACCGCGTGACACCATCCGACTGACATCATCACGGACAAGCCCTCATGTGTAGCATTACCCCCGGCCAACCCCCCACGTGTAGCATTACCCCCGGCCAACCCCCCACGTGTAGCATTACCCCCGGACGAGCCCCCACGTGTAGCATTACCCCCGGACGAGCCCCCACGTGTAGCATTACCCCCGGACGAGCCCCCACGTGTAGCATTACCCCCGGCCAACCCCCCACGTGTAGCATTACCCCTGGACGAGCCCTCATGTGTAGCATTACCCCCGGCCAACCCCCCACGTGTAGCATTACCCCCGGCCAACCCCCCACGTGTAGCATTACCCCCGGCCAACCCCCCACGTGTAGCATTACCCCCGAACGAGCCCCCACGTGTAGCATTACCCCCGGCCAACCCCCCACGTGTAGTATTACCCCCGGACGAGCCCCCACGTGTAGCATTACCCCCCGGACGAGCCCCCACGTGTAGCATTACCCCCGGATGAGCCTCCACGTGTAGCACTTCCCCCGGACGAGCCCTCACGTGTAGCATTACCCCCGGAGGAGCCCCCACATGTAGCATTACCCCCGGAGGAGCCCCCACGTGTAGCATTACCCCTGGATGAGCCTCCACGTGTAGCACTTCCCCCGGACGAGCCCCCACGTGTAGCATTACCCCCGGACGAGCCCCCACATGTAGCATTACCCCCGGACGAGCCCCCACGTGTAGCATTACCCCCGGATGAGCCTCCACGTGTAGCATTACCCCCGGAGGAGCCCCCACATGTAGCATTACCCCCGGAGGAGCCCCCACGTGTAGCATTACCCCCGGATGAGCCTCCACGTGTAGCATTACCCCCAGACGAGCCCTCACATGTAGCATTACCCCCAGACGAGCCCTCACATGTAGCATTACCCCCGGATGAGCCTCCACGTGTAGCACTTCCCCCGGACGAGCCCCCACGTGTAGCATTACCCCCGGATGAGCCTCCACGTGTAGCACTTCCCCCGGACGAGCCCTCACGTGTAGCATTACCCCCGGACGAGCCCCCCACGTGTAGCATTACCCCCGGACGAGCCCCCACGTGTAGCATTACCCCCGGACGAGCCCCCACGTGTAGCATTACCCCCGGACGAGCCCCCACGTGTAGCACTACCCCCTGACAAGCCCTCACGTGTAGCATTACCCCCCGGACGAGCCCCCACGTGTAGCACTACTACCCCGGAACAAGCACCCATGTGTAGCACTACCCCCGGACGAGCCCCCACGTGTAGCATCACCCCCCGGACGAGCCCCCATGTGTAGCATTACCCCCGGACGAGCCCCCACGTGTAGCATTACCCCCGGACGAGCCCCTACGTGTAGCATTATCCCCGGACGAGCCCCCACATGTAGCACTACCCCCGGACGAGCCCTCACGTGTAGCATTACCCCCGGATGAGCCTCCACGTGTAGCATTACCCCCGGATGAGCCCCCACGTGGTAGCCTTTCCCCCGGACAAGCCCCCAAGTGTAAGCCTTTCCCCCGGACAAGCCCCCACGTGAAGCATTACCCCCCGGACGAGCCCCCACGTGTAGCATTACCCCCGGACGAGCCCCCACGTGTAGCATTACCCCTGGACGAGCCCCTACGTGTAGCATTACCCCCGGACGAGCCCCCACGTGTAGCATTACCCCCCCGGCCAACCCCCCACGTGTAGTATTACCCCCGGGACGAGCCCCCACGTGTAGCATTACCCCCGGACGAGCCCCCACGTGTAGCATTACCCCCCCGACGAGCCCCTACGTGTAGCATTATCCCCGGACGAGCCCCCACGTGTAGCACTACCCCCGGACGAGCCCTCACGTGTAGCACTACCCCCGGACGAGCCCCCACGTGTAGCATTACCCCCGGATGAGCCTCCACGTGTAGCATTACCCCCCCCGAGGAGCCCCCACATGTAGCATTACCCCCCGAGAGCCCCCACGTGTAGCATTACCCCCGATGAGCCTCCACGTGTAGCATTACCCCCAGACGAGCCCTCACATGTAGCATTACCCCCAGACGAGCCCTCACATGTAGCATTACCCCCGGATGAGCCTCCACGTGTAGCACTTCCCCCGGACGAGCCCCCACGTGTAGCATTACCCCCGGATGAGCCTCCAAGTGTAGCACTTCCCCCGGACGAGCCCTCACGTGTAGCATTACCCCCGGACGAGCCCCCACGTGTAGCATTACCCCCGGACAGCCCCCACGTGTAGCATTACCCCCGGACGAGCCCCCACGTGTAGCATTACCCCCGGACGAGCCCCCACGTGTAGCACTACCCCCTGACAAGCCCTCACGTGTAGCATTACCCCCGGACGAGCCCCCACGTGTAGCACTACCCCGGAACAAGCACCCATGTGTAGCATTATCCCCGGACGAGCCCCCACATGTAGCACTACCCCCGGACGAGCCCTCACGTGTAGCACTACCCCCGGACGAGCCCTCACGTGTAGCATTACCCCCGGACGAGTCCCCACGTGTACCATTACCCCCGGACGAGTCCCCACGTGTACCATTACCCCCGGAGGAGCCTCCACGTGTAGCATTACCCCCGGACGAGCCTCCACGTGTAGCATTACCCCCGGATGAGCCCCCACGTGTAGCCTTTCCCCCGGACAAGCCCCCAAGTGTAGCATTACCCCCGGACAAGCCCCCACGTGTAGCATTACCCCCGGACGAGCCCCCACGTGTAGCATTACCCCCGGACGAGCCCCCACGTGTAGCATTACCCCTGGACGAGCCCTCACGTGTAGCATTACCCCCGGACGAGCCCCCACGTGTACCATTACCCCCGGAGGAGCCCCCACGTGTAGCCTTTCCCCCGGACGAGCCTCTACGTGTAGCATTACCCCCCGGACGAGCCCTCACGTGTAGCATTACCCCCGGACGAGCCCCCACGTGTACCATTACCCCCGGAGGAGCCCCCACGTGTAGCCTTTCCCCCGGACGAGCCTCCACGTGTAGCATTACCCCCCGACGAGCCCCCACGTGTAGCATTACCCCCCGGAGGAGCCCCCACGTGTAGCATTACCCCCGGACGAGCCCCCACGTGTAGCCTTTCCCCCGGACAAGCCCCCACGTGAAGCATTACCCCCGGACGAGCCCCCACGTGTAGCATTACCCCCCGGACGAGCCCCCACGTGTAGTCTTTCCCCCGGACAAGCCCCCACGTGAAGCATTACCCCCGGACGAGCCCCCACGTGTAGCATTACCCCCGGACGAGCCCCCACGTGTAGCCTTTCCCCCGGACAAGCCCCCACGTGTAGCATTACCCCCGGAGGAGCCCCCACGTGTAGCATTACCCCCCGGACGAGCCCCCACGTGTAGCCTTTCCCCCCCGGACAAGCCCCCACGTGAAGCATTACCCCCCCGGACGAGCCCCCACGTGTAGCATTACCCCCGGACGAGCCCCCACGTGTAGCATTACCCCTGGACGAGCCCCTACGTGTAGCATTATCCCCGGACGAGCCCCCACGTGTAGCACTACCCCCGGACGAGCCCTCACGTGTAGCACTACCCCCGGACGAGCCCTCACGTGTAGCATTACCCCCGGACGAGTCCCCACGTGTACCATTACCCCCGGACGAGTCCCCACGTGTACCATTACCCCCGGAGGAGCCTCCACGTGTGTAGCATTACTTACCCCCGGACGAGCCTCCACGTGTAGCATTACCCCCGGATGAGCCCCCACGTGTAGCCTTCTCCCCTACCGGACCTAAAGCCCCCAAGTGTAGCATTACCCCTGGACAAGCCCCCACGTGTAGCATTACCCCTGGACGAGCCCCCACGTGTAGCACTACCCCGGAACAAGCACCCACGTGTAGCACTACCCCGGGACGAGCCCCCACATGTAGCACTATAAACAATAAAATTGTGGTGAGGAAAGTAAAGCTGAAGAAGAAAGGAGAACAGCAGATTCAGGAGTGATGATAGGAAACAGTCCTGATCCCAAACGTAACACTTCTCTGCGCCACTCCTGTGTGAGTGGGGATAGTGTACCCGGACAGGCCCCTCCCACTGACCCGGACAGGCCTCTCTCACTGACCCGGACAGGCTTCTCTCACTGACCCGGACAGGCCCCTTCTACTGACCCGGACAGGCCCCTCTCACTGACCCGGACAGGCCTCTCTCACTGACCCGGACAGGCCCTTCCCACTGACAGGCCCCTCTCACTGACCCGGACAGGCCTCTCTCACTGACCCGGACAGGCCCCTCTCACTGACCCGGACAGGCCCCTCTCACTGACCCGGACAGGCCCCTCTCACTGACCCGGACAGTCCTCTCTCACTGACTCAGACAGGCTTCTCTCACTGACCCGGAGAGGCCTCTCTCACTGACCAGGACAGGCCTCTCTCACTGACCCAGACAGGCCACTCTCACTGACCCGGACAGGCCCCTCTCACTGACCCGGACAGGCCCCTCTCACTGACCCGGACAGGCCCCTCTCACTCACCCGGACAGGCCCCTCTCACAGACCCGGACAGGCCTCTCTCACTGACCCGGACAGGCCCCTCTCACTGACCCGGACAGGCCCCTCTCACTGACCCGGACAGGCCTCTCTCACTGACCCGGACAGGCCCCTCTCACTGACCCGGACAGGCCTCTCTCACTGACCCGGACAGGCCCCTCTCACTGACCAGGACAATCCCTTCTGATTGGAGATACGGAGACGATCCTCCTCAGGTAAATAACGTCTCCTTCACCTTTGTCGCCTAGGTACCGACTGACAGGTAGGGGTGCAACGGATCACTGCCGATACGTGATCCGAACTGGTCACCGCGGGCATAGCATTAGGAAAGGCCGCGGCTTCGGCCTAGCTCCGGAGCCACGGCCATCTTGGTACACCCGCGGCGACCCCCCTCTGTTTACACCCACAGAGGAGCCTGCGCTCGAGGCACACAGGACAACGCCGACTGAAGTCACACCTGCTGTAACGGGGGGTTGACTGTGCAAGTACTACGGGGGGGGTGACTGTGCTGTACTAACGGGGGGGGGGGTTGACTGTGCTGTACTGTGCGTGGGGGTGACTGTGCTGTAACTACGGGGGGGTCACTGTGGCTGTACTACGGGGGGGGGGGCACTGTGCCTGTACTATGGGGGGGGTGACTGTGCTGTACTACGGGGGGGTCACTGTGCCTGTACTACGGGGGTGACTTGTGCTGTATCGACTCATGGGGGGTCACTGTGCCTGTACTAAAGGGGAGGTGACTGTGCCTGTACTATGGGGGGGTCACTGTGCTGTAC